>WWET01008205.1:6937-20940 GCA_011038615.1 Limnodynastes dumerilii | reverse complement strand
AATAAATAAATAAATAAGAAGTGTTTTTCCAAAAAGAGGGGTAATAAATAAATAATCAAAAATCTTAGGGCACAAATAGAGGTCTCCCAAATTAAGACACTCTAAGTAAAACACAAAGACCTATCTATTAATCACAAATTGTGAGTGCAAATACAGCAAAAAAGAATATATAGAGACCAAAAATATAAATTGGTTGGCTGGCGCACACTATTGGAAGTCCCTTAAATTAAAGGATTTCAGATAGTGAGGGAATACATAAATATTAACATCAAAACAATATGGAGGAGATAAAAAGCAAACCTAAAAAACATCAACGGTAGGGTAATTAAAATCCTATTTAAACGTGGTGAATTAAAGAGCCTATAACTGGTGCTGAATGATACCAAACAAAAACTAGTGAATAAATCTAAAGTGCAAATGCATACAGTGATTTGCAAAAAGAACGTAATAGATCCAGTTAAGACTGTGAACCATATAGATGAATATTTAAACACAATAGGTAAATGGACTGTCCGAGGTGTAGGGGCAGGTAATAACGGTGATCTTTCAAATAACAAAAGAGTGTGTTAAAAAAAGTAAGAAAAAATGTACAAAGTGAAAAAATATTGACAGCGTGAAACGAATCCGATAAATAAATAATGAAAGGAAAAAAGTCTGGACGTTATTGTACTCTCACAGTCTGCAGCGGAATTGGAGATGAAAAGATCTCTTGTATTAGTGTAGTTAACGATGTTCTTTTAGGGCCCTGCAGTTGCTGTCTAAAAGTCACTTGTCAGAAGGCTCGACGGCTTCAAAAAGACATAGGCGGATATCAATCCTCGGAATGTTTCTTTTCTTTTACTTTTTCTTTTTTCCTTCACACACGCTCAGTCTCTATCTCAGTGAGGCTTTTAAAGTAAAGGATTCTTTTTTAAAAGAAAATCCGCTTATTTGTTTATCAGATTCGTTTCACGCTGTCAATATTTTTTCACTTTGTACAATTTTTCTTACTTCTTTTAACACACTCTTTTGTTATTTGAAAGATCACCGTTATTACCTGCCCCTACACCTCGGACAGTCCATTTACCTATTGTGTTTAAATATTCATCTATATGGTTCACAGTCTTAACTGGATCTATTACGTTCTTTTTGCAAATCACTGTATGCATTTGCACTTTAGATTTATTCACTAGTTTTTGTTTGGTATCATTCAGCACCAGTTATAGGCTCTTTAATTCACCACGTTTAAATAGGATTTTAATTACCCTACCGTTGATGTTTTTTAGGTTTGCTTTTTATCTCCTCCATATTGTTTTGATGTTAATATTTATGTATTCCCTCACTATCTGAAATCCTTTAATTTAGGGGACTTCCAATAGTGTGCGCCAGCCAACCAATTTATATTTTTGGTTTCTATATATTCTTTTTTGCTGTATTTGCACTCACAATTTGTGATTAATAGATAGGTCTTTGTGTTTTACTTAGAGTGTCTTAATTTGGGAGACCTCTATTGTGCCCTAAGATTTTTTGATTATTTATTTATTACCCCTCTTTTTGGAAAAACACTTCTTATTTATTTATTTATTCATCACTTGCATTTTATTCAATTTGTTTTTATTTGTTCTATTATGTATTGTTTTAGCTTTTAACGGTGTGCGCCAGCCAAGTGGTTTCTATAAGTATTATAGATTCCTTGTATTTGTTATTATTTGTGGGTATATAGTGGTATATACCCTTACCACTAAGGTAGGCTGCCCTTACACTGTGCGCCTGTGTATATTGGTACTAAATATATTGTTTTCACTGTGTAAACTTCTGTTTGCTGTGATGTTGTAAGTTATTTTGAACTTTACTTTCAGCATTTGCCTTTTTGCTGCATTTAAGTTAATTAATTTACTAAAGTGCAATTTATTTGTCGATTTTTTATTTTTTTTTAAATATCTTTTTATTTGAAAAGAAAAAGCCAGAGAGGATATACAATTCAATTTTGAATCCACGTAGTACAATAGGATAACAAAATCTACACATTATAGACATATTCACATGCAAAAATACAGTCCATCAATGTTCTTTGATATATATGAACTAGCTAACTATTTGTCACAAGTCGTAGTTACATGAGTTGAATTGGGACGTCCCCTGTGTAAATACTGAGTTCATACCATATGGTATCCTTAAAGCATTTATGTACCTGTTCCCTAATGATTTGTGGTAACGTAATTATATATGTTTGCCAGGTTTGAAAGAAGCTTTCCACCTTTAATTCTTTCGCTAGATACGCTTCCAGCCAGTCCATGCGGAATAGGTGGAAGATCTTTCCCTTAAACAACTCCAACGCAGGTATTACTGGCTGGTTCCAGACCTGTAAAATTGATTTCTTCGCAGCAGCACTAACTGCTAGAAGGAGTTTTCTATTTCCCTTGGTTAGATTGACGTTTTTCGGGGTAATCCCCATCACTGCCCACTCAGGAGTAAGGGAGATAGGTGCTACTAAGTTTTCAGTGGCGTATTGTTTTACTCGAACCCAGAAGCAACGTATTAGAGGGCAGCTCCATAGGCAGTGATAAATATCGGCTCCCATCTCCCCACATCTAGGGCATCTATGGGCAGTAGTTGATCCCATCATCAAGTATCTGTGAGGCGTGTAGTACGTTCTGTGATACACATTTAAAAATAATTCTGTATATCTACATTCAGGTAGTTGCCTACATGATTTGGTTAATGTTTTAAGCAACTCCTCTATGCTAAGCGTGGGGAAATGTGTAGTCCATTGTGTCATGCCTGCCCTCTCAGTTGTATAGTCTAGAATTTCTCTAAGATGGTTATAGTGTATGGTAATTGCTTTATGCTGTGGAGATTTATTTGTTAATAGTACATCTAGAGGATTCAACCAGTCTAAATCCGTAAAATCCTTAACCACCGATTCGATGCAATGCTGCGCCTGGTAATAGGCAAATGGGTAGTGTCTGACCACGTCAAATTTTTCAACAGCTTGTTGAAATGTTAAAATGGTTTTTGTTTGCGTGTTCACCAAGTTTGCTATGGATCTAATGCCACGTTGTCTCCATGCCATGAAGGGGAAGCTTGCTCGACCTGATTGGAAGTCTGGATTGTGTAATAAAGGTAAGTGAAGGGTTTTGTGTGAGTTTAATTTGTGTCTGCGTCTGAGTATGTGCCACACCCTGTGGACCGAATTTATGAGGGGGTTTTCCTTCATATAGGCAACATGGTCCTGTGTATATGAGTGTAAAAACGACCTAAAGTTAGAATCCCCCAGGAACTCTCGCTCTAGTGTTGTATCAGTGTAGACCTCCGTTTCATGGATCCAGTCACGGAGATGGCGCAAAATACATGCATGGTTATATGTGGTTATATTTGGGAGTTATCCCTTCATTACACTTTGACTGTTGTAGCTTACGGAGGCTGATTCTTGAGCACTTTCCGCTCCAAATAAATTTTCGGAACAGGGCGTTAATTTTAATTGTATCTTTTTTAGTTAATAGTAGGGGTAGGAACTGTAGCAAATACAACAGTTTAGGAAAAAGGGACATTTTTATTAGATGCGCTCTACCAGTGTATGTGAGAGGTAAGTTTTTCCATCCCTCTAATGCCATTTCTAATTCCCTGGTGACTTTTAGTAAATTTTTGGGGTATAATTCCTGCGGATTTCTCGTGATCTAAACCCCGAGGTAAGTTATTGCGTTTGTTGCCCATTTAATTGGATACATTGAGCCCCACCTTGGTTTGTGAAGGTCCGGAGCAAGGTACAGTGCCGTGGATTTGTCCAGGTTTATGGTTAATCC
Organism: Limnodynastes dumerilii; assembly: GCA_011038615.1. Lineage (NCBI taxonomy): Eukaryota > Metazoa > Chordata > Amphibia > Anura > Limnodynastidae > Limnodynastes > Limnodynastes dumerilii. The sequence goes on along the minus strand of WWET01008205.1, from coordinate 17,158 downwards.
TGACACCACCCCATACTCCGCTATTTTCCCCAGTATTTTACCTAAACTCTTTTCTGGGTTTGAAATGTATAGCAGGACATCGTCCGCAAAGGCCGTTAATTTTACTACCTGCCTTCCCACCCCAATTCCCTCAAAGGCATTCCAATTTTGCAATATGCGTAACAAAGGATCTAATGATAGGTTGAATAATAATGGGGAAAGCGGGCAACCCTGTCTTGTCCCCCTTGCCATTACCAGTCCCCTACCTTGCTGTCCGTTCAATAGGAATTTAGTGTTAGGCGTGTTGTACAAATATCTGATAAGTGTAGTAAAGGCCAATCTAAACGAACACCTCTCTAGTACTTGATAGAGGTGAGGCCAGGCGATAGAATCGAACGCCTTGTGGGTGTCCAAGCTTAATAACATATCGTGTCTGGCTGATTGGGAGTGTCTTGATGCCACTGTGGCCGCTATGGCTGCCCTAATGCCTGTCACAGAGTGCCTACCAGTCACAAATCCTAATTGGTGGTGTGTTAGCAAGTGTGGGAGAATAGATTGCAAGCGGTCAGCCATTATTTTAGCTAAAATCTTGCAATCTGTGTTTAATAACGTTATGGGATGGTATGATGCCACATCTTGTAGATCTTTGTTGGGTTTTGGGAGGAAAATCGTGTGTAATTCATTAAAAGAGGGATACAAAGGTGATCGTTCATGTATTGTGCGATATAATTCTAATAACGTGGGGGCTATGTTGTCCTTCAAAATTTTGTAGTACTCATTTGAGAATCCGTCTGGGCCCGGGGCTTTGCACGGTTTCAATGTTTTAATCAGTCTTTCAATTTCTGCAATAGTTATGGGGTCATCAAGTATTTCCCTTTGTTCCTGCGTCAGTTTGGGTAACTTTGCCTCGCATAACAACTGGTCGTGTAAGTCCGCATCACCCGGTATCGCCGCGTACGTTACCCAGTATCGCCGCATACAATTTTTTATAATACACCTCAAAACAGCCAAGGATATCCTCCGATTTTGTGATTAAGTGAGATGAATCTGTCTGCTTTAAGGCAAGTATGTGATTTCTAGGTTTCCATAGTTTGGTCATGTTGGCCAGAACTTTACCCGGGTAGTTTCCCCATCTATAGTATCTATGAGATGTGTAATCTAACTGACGTTGCGCTTGTGTGGTTAAATGCGTGTCTAGTAGTCCTTTGGCTTGTTCTTAAATGGTTAGGGTTTCTTCATTTGGGTGAATATTATATTCTTGAAAGGCTAGCAATACTGTGGTTTGTAGTTCTTTAGTTTGCGCATAAAGTTTTTTCCGTTTATTAGCAGTGTAATTAAGTATGTGCCCTCTCATAACAGCCTTTGAGGCCTGCCAGAATAGAATAGGTTCGTCTTGGTGTAGTATATTATCGTCAGTATACGCTTCCCAGTTTATTTTTAAAAAGTTCTGGAATTCTGCCGAATCTCTCAAGTAAGCCGGAAAGCGCCATAGGCGTGTTTCCTGGGATGGGATTGGATGCTGCAGGGTAATGGAAATTGGGGCATGATCTGATAAAACAATTTCTCCAAGGTGTGCTGCCCTAATATTGGTCTTTACTGTGTCCTTAATTAAAAAATAAATTTATCGATTTTTAATCACTGCATATCACTGTGATTTACCGGCGACTTGGTAAATTGATTTACCAAAGCGCTGTGGGCATTTTTTGCTGGTGATTTCAAATCAACAGCGATGCATGGTGATTTCTGCTGCTTAAAGTTGCGGCAGTTGTGATAAAAATTAGCACGATTACTATTGGAAACCTTCAAAAATATGTGTTGCGAGATTTGACTTCACCAACACTATAAAATGCAGGTCACTTCCTGATTAGTCTTGAGAGAGTTTAGTGTGTATAAGAGTGGTCTTGTGCTTTAGATAATACTTATTTGAGCCATTTGATTTGGAAAATATAAAGTTTTTAATTGTTTTCAGTGACTGTATCATTTAAAACTCTGTACTGTCCTTATGTTTTCTGTTTGTAAATGTATCCCTTTTATGTAGTGCTGCTTTTGTGTTCATTCTGTGTAAGTGTGTTTTATGTGAGTGTGTTGTTTTGGGATGATTGATCTTGTTTTTTGTGTGTATTTTTTTGCCCATATATTGTAATAATGTCAGCTGCAAGAATAAAAACCCATGCCAGTGGAGGAGGACAGGAACATGCAGAATCAATGCAGGACTAAAAAACTAAATGTGGACGCAATATTCGATTCTCTAATGATGAGAATTGTGTTCTAATTGAAGACATAATCCCTGTGTATGAGAAAATCCTTGGCAGCAAAGTTGTACACTTTACCAATGAAAAAGGCAGTTGTGGTCCAAATAGTTGCCCCTGTCAATGCAGCAGGTCCGTACAGACTGACCAAGGAAAATTGCCGTAAAAGATTTCCAGACATTAAAAGACCTCTTATGGACAAATAAAGTGATGAATGCAGGGAAGCTGCATTTGACCAGTGGGGGCCCACCACACTATGTTGAGTATACCTCCTACGAGGAACAGTTGATTCAAATATTTTCAAAGGAGCTAATCAAAGGAGTCAATATGCAGGATACGGATGACCCTGCACCACAAGGTGATTTTTTTGTTTTTATACATTTCTAGTAACACGTATGTTTAAAAAAACACCACAATGTGAATGCTTTTTTTAAATTTTCCTCTACACAAAGGAATAAAATATACATAATTTATTTTTACACAGCTTTTAAAGCTGCCACAAATTTAAAAAGAAAATTGAATACAAATTATTAATTTGTGACAGCTTTAAACGCTGTGTAAAAATAAATCATATATGTATGTATGTACAACCAAGAACTACAACTAAGAATCTGTGTAATTCAACATTTTAATGTTTTGTTACTACATTTTAAACATAACAAACAAAATTGTGTACAAATGTGCTATAACATAATTTTTTATTTCGAATTATGTTGTAATCAAATTCAAATCAAATTAGTGCATGTTTAATTATTGTTTACTTAATTAATTAATCAGTGTCACTATGGTACGGATCCTGACCTGCGAACGTAAGGCCACTTACACACGCAAAGTGCGTAAGTGGCCTGATTTGACTGAAGGGCGCATGCGCTAGCATAGCAAGAATCATATGGAACTTAGTTTCGTACAAGCCCATTTCTGAAGAAATGGGCTGTGCTTCCCCTCCGCCCGCTAATGTGTGCAGGGAGAAGCATGCTAATTGTACAGTGTGGGAGGTGGCTCCCACAGTTGAGCAGATCAGCAGTTGCATGGACAGCTGATCTGCATGCTTTACTTAAGGCAGGCTTATGGCAGTGTAAGCTACCATAAAGCCCACACGAGAAAGAGGAGTGACAGTGAGAGGGACAGACAGACCCCCACACGTACAGAAGAAAGTAACAAACACTAGACGAGATAACTCAGAACAGGCACAGGCAGGGGTCTGGATCCGGCTCTATATCATTATGTGCCCAATTGGAAGTCATTTGTACAATAATGTATGTTTGAACAGTGACAATGCCCTGGATTCACACATACGTAGGACATATGCATGGGTGGTGGCCATAAGCATTTACATTGCATAATAATGATTTGGCTAAGCCCTTATATCCAATTCAGTATTAGTCAAGGAAGCTTTACTATGTATAATACGTAAGGTAGGCCCCAGGTGGCGGATCCACAATATGCATTTAGTCGAGCAGGGGTTAGCTCCCTGCTCTCCTACATGGGGGAATATGAAGCAGCAGAGGTAGCCTTCAGCCAGCGTTGTTAGGATTTTCAACGTTCGGACACTCTGGGTTTACCTGGAGAGTACCGGAGTGGTCCCGGGAAGCTATCGTGGGATACTCCGGGTTTACCTGGTGAGTACCGGAGTGATCCCTGGGAGAACCACAAGTAGTGGGCGAGCAAGTTTCCGTGGTGCGGAGGTTTACCTTCAGGTGGTTTTCACCAGAGCCCCTGATGGTGGGGATGGACTTGAGTGCCCCCTGAAGATGTGGTCGCACCTCGTTGAACTTGGACACGTCAGAAGAGAAAGAAAGCACACCAAACAGTGAACCGGGAGAAGATAGGAAAACAGCGGATATTGGTGGAAGGCAGGACCAGTGGGAAGGGACCCACTGGTGACGGACTAACAATGAACAGAAAAAGTCAGGTCACAGAGGCTGAAATAGGCGCTATAACCGGCGATGAGCTATGATGGAGAGAGACTTAAATAGAGATAGATGGATCCTGATTGGAGAGAAGGCGTCCGGCCCCCTGGGTCATCTGGCAGCAGTAAACAAAAGACGCAGCATTAATACGTGGGACGTGCGCCTGTAGAAGCGGCGCCAGCGTGTCAGTGGTAACCAGGACGCCGTTGCCAAGAGAGGCGTCGGAGGGGGAAGTAACGGAGAGGCCGTGCCGTGGAGAGAGCACAGCAGCAGGGATGCGGAACACATTACCAGGTTAGGAAACAGCTGACCGCTCGCAAGTAGCGGCGGCAGCCATAACAGTACCCCCCCTTGACAAGGGGTTTTGATACCCCTAGGACCTGGTTTTCCTGGAAATTTCTTGTGAAAATCCTTTTTTAAGTCTGTCAGCGTGAAGATCTTTGGAAGCCTCCCAAGATCTTTCTTTGGGGCCATAGCCCTTCCAATGAACAAGATAATATAAGGTGTTGCAAACTTTTTTGGAATCCAAGATATTTTCCACTTCAAACTTGATTGTTGATTATTAATGGTCTTTTACTCGGGTTACGAGGTTGATAAAACCGTATGGAGGTTTTGAAAGGTTTCAGCAAAGAAGAATGAAAGGTTGGAGGGATTTTGAGATGACGGGGTAAAGGCAACCGGGTTGACTTTTTTGATGATGGTAAAAGGTCCAATGAATCATGGTCCAAGCTTCCTTGATGGTTGCCTTTGTCTGATATTCTTTGTAGAAAGAAAAACCTTTTGGCCCACCCTAAATTTGCACTTCGAGCGATGTAGGTACACTCTGCTCTTGGTTCTGAAAGCCGATAGGCATAAGCAATGGGTAACCCCTTTCCAAATGGTTTTCATGTTCCTGGAGGTTTCTCTGGTATCAGAGCTTGAGGACGTGAATTCGGAGAGAAGAGAATTAGCTCTGGGATGAAAGCCATAAACGCAGAAAAAAGGGGATACTGTGGTGGATGCGTGATAGGAGTTGTTATAGGCAAATTCTGCCCAAGGCAAGTTCTCCACCCAGTTGTCCTGGAACCTTGAAGTGTAGCACCGCAGATATTGTTCTAATGACTGGTTCACCCTTTCAGTCTGGCCATTAGTTTGAGGATGGTAGCCAGAGGATAGGTTGACTTGAATGCCCAATGTTTTCCATAAAGATCTCCAAAATGCCGCGACAAATTGAGATCCTCAATCTGACACAATATTAGTAGGAAGTCCATGCAATCTGAAGATGTATTTAATGAAAAGAGCAGACAGAGCTTGAGCGCTAGGGAGACCCTGGAGTGAGATAAAATGTGCCATTTTGCTGAATCTATCTACCACAACCCATATGGTAGTACAACCTTGAGAGTTGGGTAGATCGGTGATAAAGTCCATAGAGATTAGGGACCAAGGACGGTTGGGAACCGGAAGAGGTAGCAGAGGGCCAATGGGTGGAGATCGAGGGGTCTTATTTCTGGCACAAAGGTCACAAGAGTTCACAAATTCCTTGGTATCCTGGGTCATGGATGGCCACCACACTGAGCGGGAAAGAAGTTTCAGAGTCTTCTGGACTCCCAAATGTCCTGCTGACCTGCAGGTATGATTTTCTTGAAGTACTGCCTTCCTGAGTTGTCTAGGAACAAACAGACGATTAGTGGGCTTCTGACTAGGGGCTTGCCCCTGAACAGCCTGCAATTGTGTAAAAAGATCCTGAGTAAGGCCAATCTTGATGGACGTTGGTGAGATGATAGGCAAGGGTGGGGGGGGGGCCATGCACCAGGAGAAAAGAACGAGATAAAGCGTCAGCTCTGCGGTTTAATGATCCGGGTCTGTAGGAAATAATAAAGTTGAATCTCGTGAAAAACAGAGCCCAGCGGGCTTGACGAGGATTAAGACATTTCACAGACTGAATATAGGCAAGATTTTTGTGGTCAGTGAGAACTGTTACGGTATGTACTGAACCTTCCAGCCAATGCCTCCATTCTTCAAAAGCCATTTTTATGGCTAACAATTCACAATTCCCGACATCGTAATTTCTTTCGGCTGAAGAGAATTGCTTGGAGAAATAAGCACACGGGAACCACTTCGACTCCAGAGGATCTTTCTGAGAGAGAACTGCTCCAGCCCCAACATCCGACGCATCCACTTCGACAATAAATGGCAATTCAGGATTGGGATGACGGAGTATGGGAGCCGTGGAAAATGCTTTTTTCAGAGCTTTGAAGGATTTAAGAGCTAGTTCGGGCCAATTGACGGTATCAGCCTTTTTCCTGGTAAGAGCTGAAATGGGTGCCATCAGGAGAGAAAAGGATTTAATGAAGCCACGATAATAGTTAGAAAAGCCCATGAATCTTTGAATGGCCTTTAAATCAGTAGGTTGTTTCCACTCCAGAATGGCTTTAACCTTATCCGGGTCCATAGCGAAGCCACGGGGAGAAATTATGTATCCCAGGAAGGTGACCTCAGCAACTTCAAATTCAAATTTTTCAATTTTGGCATACAGATGAAACTCCAGAAGACGGGCAAGAACTTGTCTGACGTGAAATCGGTGTTCTTCCAGGGAAGGGGAGTAGATGAGTATGTCATCAAGGTACACTACCACAAATTTTCTCAGGAAATCACGAAGGACATCATTGATAAAATCCTGAAAGACTGCAGGAGCATTACAAAGTTCAAACGGCATCACCAAATACTCGTAGTGACCGGAATGGGTATTAAAGGCTGTCTTCCATTCATTCCCCTCCCTGATACAGATCAAGTTGTAAGCTCCACGAAGATCGATTTTAGTATAGATCACTGCATCTTTGAGTTGGTTGAAGAGATCAGAGATGAGAGGAATGGGGTAAGTATTCTTAATGGTGATGAGATTCAAAGCCCGATAATCAATGCAAGGTCTGAGCGACCCATCTTTTTTCTCCACAAAGAAAAAACCAGCTCCTACAGGAGACTTGGATGGGTGAATGAAGCCTTTTTTCAAGTTTTCTTGAATGTAGTCTTCAGTTGCCGTGGATTCTGGTCTGGACAGAGAAAACAGTCTCCCTTTAGGTAAACGGGCACCTGGGATCAGATCAATTGCACAATCGTAAGGGCGATGTGGAGGAAATATTTCTGACGCTTGCTTGGAGAAAACATCTGAAAAATCCGAATAATGAGGAGGAAGTTTTTCCAGAGTAACCTGGGCCAAACCAATAGGATAAGAGATGCAATTGGTAATGCAGTCTCGACTCCAGCGTAGAATTTCTCCCTGGGCCCAGTCAATGTGCGGATTATGTAGCTGCAGCCAAGGGTGGCCCAGAACTAAATGGACAGTAGAACATTGCGTAATAAGAAACTGGATCTTCTCTGAGTGGTAGACTCCAATGCACATTTGGATGGGTGTCAAGATATGGCGAATTAGACCCCCCGTGAGGAGTTGACCATCCAGGCCAAAAGCAGAGATAGGTGAGGAGTTCTTCCATCTCGATGCCTAAGGAAGAAGCCAGTTCTTTGTCCAAGAAGTTCCCAGAAGCTCCGCTATCAATGAAGGCCGAGAGATGTTTAACTTGGTCCCTGAAGATCAGCCGAGCTGGTACTGTTAAAGAATTAGAGGAGGTGATATGAGTACCCAGCCGTACTCCCTCAAAGTCCGGCTGAGTTAGTCTTTTCACGGCTGATTGAGCTTCTTGGGACAAGTATCGGCCCTATGGGCCTTACCTCCGCAGTATAGGCAGAGACCTAAACTTCGACGCCGAGCCTTCTCTTCTTTGGTGAGCCTATAGGTGCCGATCTGCATTGGTTCGTCCAGAGGAAGAGAGTCAGCAGGGACGTCAAATGAAGAAAACGAAGGACCCTTCTCCAACCGACGCTCCTTAAGGCGACGGTCAATCTTGATTGCCAGGCTCATGAGGTCAGACAAATTATCAGGAGTGGAAAACTCCACCAGGGCAACCTTGACTGAATCTGAGAGACCCAAGCGAAATTGGCTGCGGAGAGCTGGGTCATTCCACTCGCAGTCATTCGCCCAAAGGCGGAATTCAGCGCAGTAATCCTCAGCCGTCCTTCTGCCCTGGCGAAGGGCCCGAAGTTTGGCTTCAGTAGTAGCAGCTCTGTCCGGGTCTTCGTAAAGTAACCCAAGGGCGTCAAAGAAATTGTCAACCGATTGAAGAGCCGGGTCTTCCGGGGACAAGCTGAACGCCCAGGCCTGAGGGTCACCCTGGAGGAGAGTCAAGATGAGCCCCACTCTTTGTTGTTCATTCCCCGAGGCATTAGGTCGCAGTTGGAAATACAATCTGCAGTTCTGTCTGAAGAGGTGGAACTGAGAACGATCTCCTGAAAATCGGTCCGGGAGGTTGACTTTAACATCCAATTGAGGACCTGGATCTTGAGCCTGAGCTTGCAGTGGAGCTGGGCCCGCGACTGCCTGCAAAGCAGAGATGACTTGATCCTGACTGTTAACTTTCTCTGTGAGAGCTTGGATCATTTGCCCTAAGTTTGAGACCTGGGCAATGAGGGCTTCGGCCGTGGACATCTTGAATTGGTATGGCCGGTTATAATGTTAGGATTTTCAACGTTCGGACACTCCGGGTTTACCTGGAGAGTACCGGAGTGGTCCCGGGAAGCTATCGTGGGATACTCCGGGTTTACCTGGTGAGTACCGGAGTGATCCCCGGGAGAATCACAAGTAGTAGGCGAGCAAGTTTCCGTGGTGCGGAGGCTTACCTTCAGGTGGTTTTCACCAGAGCCCCTGATGGTGGGGATGGACTTGAGCGCCCCCTGAAGATGAGGTCGCACCTCATTGAACTTGGACACGTCAGAAGAGAAAGAAAGCACACCCAACAGTGAACCGGGAGAAGACAGGAAAACAACGGATATTAGTGGGAGGCAGGACCAGTGGGAAGGGACCCACTGGTGACGGACTAACAATGAACAGAAAAAGTGGCACTGAGGACAAAAGTGGTACACGGGACTAACTAGGGCTAACACACACACACACACACACTCAGGGGTATCTCAAAAAAGAGATAACAAACACTAATGCTCAGGTAAGTATAGGTAATGTGGGAAAGGCAGGTACAAATAGGGCTAAGAAAGAAGGGATGGAACAACAGGCAAAGATGGGCAGGAACAGGGCAGGTAAGTGGGACACGCAGCAAAAGTTCACTAGGCAAAAGCACTAGGTACAAAGCAAGATTAGCAGGTCACAGAGGCTGAAACAGGCGCTATAACCGGCGATGAGCTATGATGGAGAGAGACTTAAATAGAGATAGATGGATCCTGATTGGAGAGAAGGCGTCCGGCCCCCTGAGTCATCTGGCAGCAGTAAACAAAAGACACAGCATTAATACGTGGGACGCGCGCCTGTAGCAGTGGCGCCAGCGTGTCAGTGGTAACCCAGACGCCGTTGCCAAGAGAGGCGTCAGAGGGGGAAGTCCCGGAGAGGCCGCGCCGTGGAGAGAGGACAGCAGCAGGGATGCAGGACGCATTACCAGGTAAGGAAACAGCTGACTGCTCGCAAGTAGCGGCGGCAGCCGTAACAGGCGTTAGGAAGGGGCCATACGCCCGCACAGGGGGAGTGTTGGGGAAAGTGAACACCGATACGCTGTGCTTTCGGCATCGGCGTAGGTCTGGATCAGGCCCAATGTGTTTAAGGTAATGTAATGTAAAAGTATACATTTAATCATGATGAAACTTACCTTTTACCCAGTGACAAACGCAGGATTTTTAAAGGGGGGGTTCCAAATTATTGTAATACATGTGGAGTAAATTAGTGCTATAGAGAGGGCGCACTATATAAAAAATATAGTGGGTAGATTATGACTTTGGTAATGGCACATATTATAATATTTACAAGTATACACAGTATACACAGTATATAGTGTGCCATATCAAGACGCCTAATATACCCTATAAATATTATAGTATGTGCTTTTTCCTTACCTCTAATATACCCTATAAATATAATAGTAGGTGCTATTTCCTTACCCCTAAGATACCCTATAAATATAATAGTATGTGCTATTTCTTTACCCCTAATATACCCTATAAATATTATAGTATGTGCTATTTCCTTACCCCTAATATATCCTATAAAT
>WWET01008204.1:0-34976 GCA_011038615.1 Limnodynastes dumerilii | reverse complement strand
GAGCGATGCTGAGCAGGAGAAATGGCCTCTGAAGATTTTATATAGCGGAGCTAGAATACAGCATCTCTCCGCATTGCTTATGGCTGAACTACAAAGGGGAGGAGGTAAAGTTGTGAGTGGTTCGGCTCTTGGCAAAAGGACTCAATTTCAATGCAAATATAAATAATAAGTGCCCGGTATTCATGGGTTCTATACAAAACCCGCCCTCTGCATACAGGACGATAAGCAGGTCTGCAGCATGCAGCAAAGGACTCCAAATGCACACAATCGTATATAGAAACATGAACCCATCTAACGAAGAACACAAGGACAGGACCCTGTAAGGAAGTCACTGATCAGCTACACATTAGTCTGATAGAAGGTGTAGAACACCAACAATCACAGTGACCAAGGGAAGAAAAGAAATCTCTTTCCATCCATCCATCTATCCCTCTCTTTCCATCCATCTTTCCATCCCTCTCTTTCTATCCATCTCTTTCCATCTATCCCTCTCTTTCCATCCATCTTTCTATCCCTCTCTTTCCATCTATCCCTCTCTTTCCATCCATCTTTCTATCCCTCTCTTTCCATTAATCTTTACATCCCTCTCTTTCCATCTATCCCTCTCTTTCCATCCATCTTTCCATCTATCCCTCTCTTTCCATCCATCTTTCCATCCCTCTCTTTCTATCCATCTCTTTCATCTATCCCTCTCTTCCCTCTGCATACAGGACGATAAGCAGGTCTGCAGCATGCAGCAAAGGACTCCAAATGCACACAATCGTATATAGAAACATGAACCAATCTAACGAAGAACACAAGGACAGGACCCTGTAAGGAAGCCACTGATCAGCTACACATTAGTCTGATAGAAAGGTGTAGAACAGCAACAATCACAGTCACAGTGACCAAGGGAAGAAAAGAAATCTCTTTCCATCCATCTTTCTATCCCTCTCTTTCCATTAATCTTTCCATCCCTCTCTTTCCATCTATCCCTCTCTTTCCATCCATCTTTCCATCCCTCTCTCTCTTTCCATCTGATTATCAAACTGCTAAAAATCAATAAAAGGATTCTGGAAACAGGAAATTTTACGCAATTTTAATGCATTGAAGTAAAGGAGCAGGAAGAGGCCAATAAGTTAAATATTTAGGGCCTACCCCTCCTATTGCAAATCAGCTGTGGTATGCAATTCCGATGGCCAGAAAGTCAACACTTAACCTGCCTCCATTAAAATCCCTACAGGTTTAACAGACTGGCTTTACTCTATCTGACAGGGTCAATAACTTGTCACTGTAACACGACAATTACTGGGTTTGGAATTACAATAACTCAAAACTAACCGGAATCCTAATGAACAGTGAATTACCAACCCGAGAGTGATAGAGCGTCAGAGGCAGTCAGAACACAAACAGGAAGAAGAACAGAGAGTGGGGAAGCGAAGGAAGACAGAGCGGAGGAAAACTGGATGGAGGAACAGGACGGAAGAGAAGAAAACAGCAGCAAAGAGAGCTGAAAGGATAAGAGGACAGACGAAGAGAGAGCAGGACAGAAAGGAGAGCAGCAGAAAGAAGAACGCGGAGTGGTGAAGCGAAGGAAGACAGACAGAGCGGAGGAAAACTGGACGGAGGAACAGGACGGAAGAGAAGAAAACAGCAGCAAAGAGAGCTGAAAGGATAAGAGGACAGACGAAGAGAAAGCAGGACAGAAAGGAGAGCAGCAGAAAGAAGAACACAGAGTGGTGAAGCGAAGGAACGCAGACAGAGCGGAGGAAAACTGGACGGAAGAGAAGAATAGAACAACAGAGAGAGCTGATAGGACGAGGATAAGAGGACAGACCAAGAGAGAGCAGCAGGAAGAGACAGAGGAAGAGACAGAGGAAGAGACAGAGGAAGAGACAGAGGAAGAGACAGAGGAAGAGACAGAGGAAGAGACAGAGGAAGAGACAGAGGAGTGGGGACAAGGTAAGGAAGTCTGCATGATGAAGGGCATCATGCTAAAACATAGCTGTTGCCCTGGTATCCTTTCAATGTCCAATCGACCAATGACATTACTGTCGATGTGGTCATGGCCACCGCTTTGACTGTACTCATCAGATGGTGTTGGAAAACAATCCGGTTCCATCATCTAAGCCGCTCTCTAGGACCTCATGGTTCGTGCTATCTCTACACCGTGCATTACCTCCTTGTTGGGTTTAAGTGGCGCCTTTATCGTTTCTTGCTGCTGTTCGAGTTTCTCAAGACTCTGTGGCCTTAGAGGAGACCCCGGCATTGACTGGCAAAAGATATCATTTATAGGAGAGGTTTTAAACCTGTAAGAGAGACATTCCTTTAGATGGATCAGTATCGCAGAACCGGACATATATTACTTCACAGAATCTGACCCGAGACGTCACTTTCTGCGTTTCCCGTCTCTGAGATATTGTACAACAATAAATAAAACACACACACAAAATACTGACATCTCACAAGGAGCAGGACCCACCTATAGTTTGGGTGACTACATAGTAGTGGAGTCAGTATCACAACTTCATATTCACATGTGATTATTTCAGCTACAGACAAGATCTCGTGCTTCGCCTCCGGGTGACATATATACATTACTGTGCTGGATCTGGCTTCATTCTGCTTCAAGCTGCAAGGTGTCCCATTCCCCATTTCCAGAGGAAAGTAAGGGGTCATCTGTCCTTCAATGTTTTTGGTAGGAATCTGGAAGTAAAACATCACTTAGCAGGACAAATATCTGAATCTGAAGCTTCTGGAATAAAGAATCCTCTACATTCCACTCAGAACACAGAGCCGCCACTCAGAACGCAGAGCCGCCACTCAGAACGCAGAGCCGCCACTCAGAACGCAGAACCGCCACTCAGAACGCAGAACCGCCACTCAGAACGCAGAACCTGATTCACACTTAAGAAGGAGCTTGAAACTAAGAGAGGAAAGTTACTCCTGGGCTAAACCATGGTGATAGTAGGGGAGTCAAGTTAATTATATACTTTGGTTGCAGGAGTTTATCTGTACTGCACACAGATACTGACCAGCTTTACTATCACACTGTTAGTTATCACCTCTCATCTCTAATACTATTATATTATTACACAGATACTGACCAGCGTTACTATCACATTGTTATTTAGACTTGGGATAGGAAACATACTGTGTGTAACAGATGAAATATGACTCCCCTGCAATCACCGTGGTTTAGCCCAGGAGTAACTTCCTCTCTTAGGGCCCGATTCACAGTTGAGAGTCTGGGTGGTTGTAGATGCGTATATTTAATGACATATACTGCGCGTGTGTAGTAACCTTTATATGCAATTTATGTTGGATGAGGGAACGCAAATGCCATGATTCAACAATACGAACCTAAAGTCGCTAGGATCGTAGTAACTTATGCAGGAAGGGGCGTGTCGCGAATAAGTAACTCAGCAGATAAAAGGTTGGGTGGAGAGAGGCATTTAAATGAGCAAAAGAAGGCGTGGTTATGCAGATGTATGTAATTACGCCCTACGCACACAGACGTGAGCCTACAGTTAGGGAGCCCTGTGGCACGAGTAAGTCTCTTAAGAACCTGAAAAGCAGTGGCAGCCGAGGGCGTGGCCTCGCTACTGGCTACCTTTATTTAAGAGCCTAACGCGTCCTTACGTGCGAATCAGACCCTTCATTTCAGCTCCTTCTTAAGTCTGAATAAAGCCCAATATCTTACACACAACATCAGGAACATAAACAGCCCAGATGGTTTTTGTGCACTATACGTGTGCGCTGCCCCTGGTCCGATCCTCTATAATCAGGAAAACTTTCATTTATAAAGTGCATCAAAAATAGTTCCAAGAAACCAATTCCGAAAAAAAATTGTCTGTTACCAACATATCTCATCCTTCATACACACAGCGTCAGACCAGAACTTATCCCATATCTCATCCTGCATACACACAGTGTCAGAACAGAACACATCTCATATCCCATCCTTCATACACACAGTGTCAGCCTCGCGTCCAGGGGTTCTAAACAGGACAGAACTTATCTCATGATCCTCTTTACTCACTTTTTTCTGGCTTTCCAATTTCTCTCCTCCTTCAGGTCTCTCACCTGCTGGATACAATTGTTAGAGAGGATTATGACACTTGCTGCACATCGGTCCAGGTGTTCGAAACAGAACAGAACACATCCCATATCCCATCCTTCATACACACAGCGTCAGCCTCGCGTCCAGAGGTTCTAAACAGGACAGAACTTATCCCATGATCCTCTTTACTCACTTTTTTCTGGCTTTCCGATTTCTCTCCTCCTTCAGGTCTCTCACCTGCTGGATACAATTGTTAGAGAGGATTATGACACTTGCTGCACATCGCTATATATCAGTATATATTCAGTAACTTTCACTGGTTTAAAAAGTAAAAACCCCACTCTTGTATTTTGGTTACGCTGTGACTACAGACATGGGACTAGATCCAGGATTAATAAGCCGGCCTTACTGAGTGCACTGCGCATGCCAGAGGTGTCGCACCAGAACTATAAACGCCGTTCCGTACATCCAGAGTTCTGTACGTCAGGGCGAGACTCTGCAATGTGGAGGTATGGGCTGCGTGCGTCAGATGGAATCTTACAGACAGCGATACAGGCAGAGAAGTTACAGTAGGGTAATGTACATGCAAGCGAGCTAAAATCTGCACATCAGAAGGGTAATATCATGAGAGCGCACAAGTCTCTTCAATGTGGACTTTAGCCATTCAGTCCATGTGGAAAACAATCTTAAATCTGGATCAGGCCCATAAATCTGGATCAGGCCCGTGGTGTTGTGACTTCACAAGTGTCATCTCATGAATGGTGGAAGGGCCATTTATTTCATGTGTTTCTCTGAGTGCTTTTGTATTTTCCATTCTGTATCACTATTCAGATTTATTTCATTAGGAGTAGGACTAACGCTTAAGCATAACGTATTCTTATCTCTCAGTGCACTTTGTAGGTTTTAGTATGTTTAGTCTCTATACATATATTCAGATGTCACAGGAATAATAAGCAGTAAAAAATGGACTGAAATCCGCACTACACCTTGAGCATTAAAACCCTTTTAGGAGCTGTGAACAAGTCTGCCCCCTGTGGGGAGGAAAGACCTGGGACAGAGGAGGGGCATTCCCTGAAAAATCCCATAAAGAGACTTTTGATTATAGCGGAAAAGGGAATAGTTCCGAGCTCCCTATAACATGCACACTCTCCCTATAACATGCACACTCTCCCTATAACATGCACAACGAACATGCACGCTCCCCCTATAACACGCACACTCCCCCTATAACATGCACAACGAACATGCACACTCCCTATAACACGCACACTCCCTATAACTCCCGCTCTCCCTATAACATGCACTCTCCCTATAACCCCCGCTCTCCCTATAACATGCACACTCCCTATAACTCCCGCTCTCCCTATAAAATGCACACTCCCTATAACATGCACACTCCCCCTATAACATGCACGCTCTCCCCCTATAACATGCACGCTCTCCCTATAACATGCACGCTCTCCCTATAACACGCACGCTCTCCCTATAACACGCACGCTCTCCCTATAACACGCACGCTCCCTATAACACGCACGCTCCCTATAACACGCACACTCCCTATAACACGCACACTCCCTATAACACGCACACTCCCTATAACTCCCGCAACGAAAAACAAGGGCAATAATTTTATTATAATAAACGAATGTGGTAAAATATAAACGGTGACGAGAAAATAAATATTGCCTATGGGCCGATGTCCTATAACACGCCTACAATCAGCCAGCAGATGCTGAAAAAGTATGTCAATAGACAGGATCAATAATCAGATCAATACACAGTGCACAATGATTATACGAGGGCAAATGATGATTTGGATATCGGAGAATCTCTAGTGTGTATGATATGCAGGTAATCGGCAGTTCTCCTTCGGTCGGCATTTTCTTCTGTATTTGGATCTAGGGATCTACATATCAAAGTGGTCTTTTCAACCTGTTCTTTGATGTACCGTATTTTTCGGACCATAAGACGCACCTAGTTTTTAGGAGGAAGAATACAAAAAAAAATATTTTGAACCAAATAGTGTCCAGCACCCAGCATCACCCATCATGTCCTGCACCCAGCATCACCCATCATGTCCTGCACCCAGCATCACCCATCATGTCCTCCACCCAGCATCACCCATCATGTCCTCCACCCAGCATCACCCATCATGTCCTCCACCCAGCATCACCCATCATGTCCTCCACCCAGCATCACCCATCATGTCCTCCACCCAGCATCACCCATCATGTCCTCCACCCAGCATCACCCATCATGTCCTCCACCCAGCATCACCCATCATGTCCTCCACCCAGCATCACCCATCATGTCCTCCACCCAGCATCACCCATCATGTCCTGCACCCAGCATCACCCATCATGTCCTCCACCCAGCATCACCCATCATGTCCTCCACCCAGCATCACCCATCATGTCCTCCACCCAGCATCACCCATCATGTCCTCCACCCAGCATCACCCATCATGTCCTCCACCCAGCATCACCCATCATGTCCTCCACCCAGCATCACCCATCATGTCCTCCACCCAGCATCACCCATCATGTCCTCCACCCAGCATCACCCATCATGTCCTCCACCCAGCATCACCCATCATGTCCTGCACCCAGCATCACCCATCATGTCCTCCACCCAGCATCACCCATCATGTCCTCCACCCAGCATCACCCATCATGTCCTCCACCCAGCATCACCCATCATGTCCTCCACCCAGCATCACCCATCATGTCCTCCACCCAGCATCACCCATCATGTCCTCCACCCAGCATCACCCATCATGTCCTCCACCCAGCATCACCCATCATGTCCTCCACCCAGCATCACCCATCATGTCCTCCACCCAGCATCACCCATCATGTCCTGCACCCAGCATCACCCATCATGTCCTCCACCCAGCATCACCCATCATGTCCTCCACCCAGCATCACCCATCATGTCCTCCACCCAGCATCACCCATCATGTCCTCCACCCAGCATCACCCATCATGTCCTCCACCCAGCATCACCCATCATGTCCTCCACCCAGCATCACCCATCATGTCCTCCACCCAGCATCACCCATCATGTCCTCCACCCAGCATCACCCATCATGTCCTCCACCCAGCATCACCCATCATGTCCTGCACCCAGCATCACCCATCATGTCCTCCACCCAGCATCACCCATCATGTCCTCCACCCAGCATCACCCATCATGTCCTCCACCCAGCATCACCCATCATGTCCTCCACCCAGCATCACCCATCATGTCCTCCACCCAGCATCACCCATCATGTCCTCCACCCAGCATCACCCATCATGTCCTCCACCCAGCATCACCCATCATGTCCTCCACCCAGCATCACCCCCCGACGGACCTGCTCATACCCCAAGGTGAGTATTCGGACCATAAGACGCACACACTTTTCCCCCCACTTTTTGGGGGGGGAAAAGTGCGTCTTATGGTCCGAAAAATATGGTAATTCTTTTCAAGAAATCGTTGTTTCAGATCCTCAGCTTGTTGGTCAGTGAAACTGCAGACTATGACCAACGAGTTAATGCTTTTTGTTTATTTTCTAATGATTTAATGTTTAATTGAGGAGTCTTGTGTATAGTTACTCTTATTGCTGTCCTTCGAATTGACAATATCTTAAGACAAATGCAATGTATCTGGATGCCATCAATCAACTAATTAACCAATTAAGCAGCAAAGCTATAGGCTAAGTTATAGGCGTCCTAAGTTTCCCCACTCCGGACCAAAGATTTCCCTGACGAAACCCGACTTACACAGGGTGAAACGCGTAGGGGCATTGTCCACTAGACACGAGAGCTCTCGCCGACAGCCGGGAACGCTGACTATCCCACCTTCCCCGTTGCCGTCCAAGGACAGTCAGCGCCAGACACATTGAAGCAGAGTGAAGGTGTTTTCCACCTTAGTCACTAGACTTTGCATGAACTTTTATTGCTTCGGCCAGGCGGCCTGTCCGCCCATTCCGCCGGCATATTTCATCTAAGCGGTTTTTGGAACCTGCTCACTTCACAGCGGGAATCACGGCTGATCACACATTAAATTGGAACTCATACTTTTGCCTTGGCGACCACTGTTGTTGCCTTACATATTTCCATTATTGTCATAGCAATGACCATCACCCAGAGGGATATATGAACGATACCCACTCGCATAGATCTACATTAGAAACTACTGGAGAGACAGGCCTTTGTCAGTTACCCTTTCAGCTGTGTACATCGTGCATTAGTTTGAATTTGGATTCTATTATGTTGACGTTTCGTTCTCAGAACCCACAGATTGTGTTTAGATGCGATTTTCGTTTGTGGCCCACAATCAGAACCTCTTCTCTGGCCACGGACGACTTTCCAATTGCTGTTTCACTGACTATTGTTGCTGCTCAATTTATGTTTCTGCATAGATATTTGTAAGCCATTTACCTGCATAACATACACACTAAAGATCATCAAATATCCAAATCATCATTTGCCTTTGTATAATCACGATTGTTGATCCCGTCTATTGACATTCTTTTTCAGCATCTGCTGGCTGATTGTAGACGTGTTATATGACATTGGCCCTTAGGCAATATTTCTGTACTGGCCCCTGGCCACCATTTATAGGTTACCACATTTGTTTATTATAATAAAACGATTGCCCTTTTTTTCGTTGTGCGTGCTATATGGAGTGTGGGACTATTCCTTTTTCCACTAAAAAATAGTTTGGTTTGCCACTGAGAATGGTCCATTTACAACAGTTTTCGACGAGGGACCACAAAAGACTTTCTCTTCCCAGCCGGAGTGAGAAATGCAAAGATGGAATCCCCAATGCCGACTAGCGAGTATTTCCCTAACTCCATCCCTTACCCTAATCCTCACCCTAACCGTCCCCTTTGATTACCTTCTACTTCTCTGATCTAGCACCTCCCCACAGCCTAAACCTAAGCCTCCCCTTCTACGCTCAACACCCTCCCCGCAGCCTAAACCTCCCCTTCTACGCTCAACACCCTCCCCGCAGCAAATGCAAAGATGGAATCCCCAATGCCGACTAGCGAGTATTTCCCTAACTCCATCCCTTACCCTAATCCTCACCCTAACCGTCCCCTTTCATTACCTTCTACTTCTCTGATCTAGCAACTCCCCACAGCCTAACCCTAAGCCTCCCCTTCTATGCTCAACACCCTCCCCGCAGCCTAACCCTAAGCCTCCCCTTCTATGCTCAACACCCTCCCCGCAGCCTAAACCTAAGCCTCCCTTTCAGCGCTCAGTAACCTCCTGGCAGCCTAACCCTAAGCCTCCCCCCTTCTACGCTCAATACCTGCCTTGCAGCCTAACCCTAAGACTTTCCTTCAGCACTCAATAACCTCCTCGCAGCCTAACCCTAAGCCTCCCCTTCTACACCACATCCCCTCCCTGAAATGAAGTTCACTAACCCATCCAGACGTACATCAAGTATTCTTACCCATTCATTATAACAGTTTTTACTGCGGCACATTTTCGTAGCTGAGAATTAGTGATCTGTATTGTCAAAAATGTGCTATTCGTAGCAGCAAACAGCACACATAAAGACATGGGTTTTATTAAAAGATAAATCATATCATAACTTTGGATTGTTAATGTTAGAAAGCATTAAAACATGGCTGACCAAGTTTTCTAACACATAGTAATGTTTCACACTATTATTATTGCTTATTTATATAGTTCCACCAATTGTCCGCAGCACTTTACAGAGAACATTAGGCATCAGTCTCTGCCCCAGTTGGAGCTACATATTAAGGTCCCAAACACATCCATACACAAACACAGACACACAATTATCCTAACAGTGAAACCCACGCAGACACAGGGAGAACATACAAACCGCACACTAATAAGGCCTAGTCCGGGAATCAAACTCATGACCTAAGTGCTGTGAAGCCCAAGTGCTACTTCACTGAGCAGGATTCAGTCAGATTTTCATTAAACTATTAATGCAAAAAAATCTGTGGTTTTGTTGTTTTTTCCAACCCTGGTGACTATACTAATGACGAGTGCAAACTATGCACCAATCATAGAGTATGCTAAAAAACCATTCTGCTCAACGACCCGGACACGTGGGAATACATGAAATGTACACACCTGCATCAGGAGAGCTCTTCTTCATCATGTTCCCCAGGTAATACTCTTGAAGGTTTGTTTGCTTATGAAAAAAATAAAACACAAGGTTTACCAAGTAACTTTATAATACCACAAGAGGTCTATAAACCGTTTAAATCTCCTTTAAATGTCAGCTGGCTTTACAGAGTCTTCTAAATACAGGATTTACCACGGACGCACGGAACATGGTGAACACAAACCTGTACTTTATTTACTATAAAGATTAAACGTAATGAGTTCTTATACGTGATCACAGCGCTGAGGCTGGGTACACACTGGCGATCACACGATAAATATCTTACCAGTGTGCCGGGCTGGATCCACCACAGAGCGATCGGGCGGCCGCCCCAGGGCCCCCACACACACGATTGGTGGCACAGCGACAGATATTACAAGTAATAGTGAAAAACAGATTGTTTTATTTAAAAAAAATAAAGTGTAAAATTCGTTTTTTTATTGCTTGTAGCAGACTTACACAATGTAAAAAAGAGAGCACTATACGCAGACCCTAAAAATCATTTATTATTAACACAAAAATCTATTAAAAACATTTATTTATACTATTATTTATATATTGGTTGTCTGAAATCATTTCTTATTTATTTAAATGTACAATGTTTTAAGGGTATCAGTCATGCTTCTCTTTTTAGGTCACACTCATAGAGCTCTGCATGTATACACTGTGTGTGTGTGTATTATATATATATATACTGCCCGTATACACACTGCTCACACACTCATAGAGCTCTGCATGTATACACTGTGTGTGTGTGTATTATATATATATATACTGCCCGTATACACACTGCTCACACACTCATAGAGCTCTGCATGTATACACTGTGTGTGTGTGTATTATATATATATATACTGCCCGTATACACACTGCTCACACACTCATAGAGCTCTGCATGTATACACTGTGTGTGTGTGTATTATATATATATATACTGCCCGTATATACACTGCTCACACACTCCATGGCTACAGTGCCAGGCCTAGGTGTGTGTGTATTATATATATATATATATATATATACCTTTTCATCCAGATAATATTTAAAGCGTTACAGCTTTTCCCCCTTGTGTATAATGGCTGCTGGTGGTATTATGTATGTATATTTATCTCTTTCTTTCATTACATATATTTGATGTTATTACTAAAACTAAATATACGCGGGGCCCCCACAATCCTTGCTCCGGCCCTCCAGCGTGTACCGTTCAGGGATGCTGTAGAATCATTAGACAGCATCTGATCATTTGATTTTAGTAGGCAGATAATGGTCACGATCAGCGATGAATGATAAGAATAAAGACACAACCGCTGCCATGTCTTTTCAGTGTGTACAGACACAAAACCTCTGAACTTTAGTACTATCGTTACAGATGTCGCATTTTTACAAGAACATCCATGGTGACCCCAGTTTTACGCCTTCCTTTCATACATTTCAGAAAGATCTCATATGCTTTATAAACAAATAAAATCCTGAAAAACCCCCATAAGCTGCCTGGCTGACAACCACCCACCGTATACATGCTAATTATCATCCCCTGTATGCTTTGCTAGGTCTCTCCCTCCCCAATCACCAATCACCCCCAGACGTTTCTTCTAAGGCTATAGGCTTGGGACGGCTAAAGGAAGAGTTCTTTGTAATCATTCCTACAAACAGATTTCCAAATCCAAGCATACAGGTAAAGAGCGAGTATAGATAGAAAAGGCCAATGCTGTAAATAGAATGAGAGGGGAAAAAGCCATCTCCTGTGGCAAGAGAGTCCTTGAACGGGTCACACGCTTTCCAACCAATCGGCACTTACTATTACGCATCTCTGGACAGCGACAGCTCAGAATGAAGGGTTAAAAGAAAGAAAATATTGAAAATGTGATTTCCAGTGATGCAGAAATGTGCTTTATCTGGTAAACAGGTATCTGTGATAACTGCACAAAGACCATTACAAAGGACCGGACTGAAGACACTAGCACACAAAGAACCGTGATTGGTCTCCAAGACAAGGAGGACGAGCCAATGAGCGTTACACGATGCGGACATACCTGGCCGGCCTCTTTTTCCTCGTGATACTGCCGGATATGCTTTCCATGGCACACTTCATACGTCCAGTACGACTCTATCTAAAGGGTGAAAAGTGAAACATTTGTTAAACAATAACGTGAATTCACACAGAAACCTAATGGAACCGGCTTAGAAATACAGGGATTTTGCTAGAAACTGACAAACCAGAAATAAATTTGTGAAAAATGAGAATATGCTCCAATGTTATGATTGAAAGGCACAAGGACACAAAAATATTCACATTCATCATAAATAGTTATGGCCTTTGGTGCTACTAGAATCTCCAATAATGCATATACACAAGAGCGAAATTCATCAACGTGCCTCTATGCTGACACCATCAGACAGGTTGAATAGAATTATAAAAGTACAAACTTCATTAAATCTGCTTAAAATGTGACAAAATTAGCATTTTAAACAGATTTAATAAAGTTTGTACTTTTATAATTGTTCTATTCACCCTATATGATTGTGTCAGTGTAAAGGGCACGTTGAGGAATTTCGCTCTTCTTTTCTTGTATAAATCAGAAATAAAATAATGAACATCCGTCATTCCAGTCTAGATCCACATCCAGCAACGAGAAATCATTGAAACGGAAGCCGAATGAGAGGCGACGTTTACCAACTCAACGCTAACGTTCGGTCTATAGTTTTCAGCCATAAAGCAAAGAATTCTCTGTATTTGTGATAACAAAGGACCGGATTCAGACCTCTCACTGCGCTTGGAGCTCAGAGCGAGCGGCAGCAAAGATAAAAAGCCGGATTCCTGGATTCTAACTCCTGTATGAGTGAGGGGAGCAGGACAGGACGCCACCTTCATATTTCTGCTCTGGGCACAGTACAGAAGTATGGACAGTACCAAGGAGGGAACACGACATGATCACTTCCTATGTTTAGGAGGCGGGGCCAGAGTCCAGATGGGCGGAGACATCTTGTACTGGGGGTGGGGCTGGACAGGGCCAGAGCGGGCCATCTGCGTAAAAGCAGCTGTCAGAGGATGACAGATTAAAACAGCACTAGAATTCCATGTATGAGCGCCCCCTATAGTTACACACCTCAATAGAACATAATGGCCCTTACTTTAAACCAGGCCTGTCCAACCGGTGGCCAAAGAGGTGTTGTGAAACTGACTCCCAGCATGCTTCAACTGCATAGGCATAGCCAGTAACGGACAAAGCATGTTGGAAGACGTAGTATTTCATTACCTGTTGGACCACAGGTTGGAAAGAATTGCAGTAACACTTCCCCTCCCACATTGTATGCATCCTGCCCCTAACTGAAACACCTCAATTACAGAATTCCAGACCCGGAGGTTCCAGATCCACTGAGGAGGTGCACAGGCAGACAACCATACTACTGAGGTCTGCACACGGTCCATCACTCTGCATATATAAAATCTCTAGCGACACAGCACAAGGTATAATCTGTTATTCAGCCATATCGTCTTTTCATTATACATTACATTATAGTATACTAGAAACAAACCCAGAAGTATTGGAAATATCCATAGAGAGCTACAAACCCAGTTATATGCCACTTACAGACAAGGGGCTGGATCCAGACTTAAGAAGGAGCTTCAAAGTAAGAGGAAAGTTACACCTGGGCTAAACCATGGTGATTGCAGGGGAGTCAAGTTAATTGTATTCTTTGCATGCAGGGATATATCTTTACTGCACACAGATACTGACCAGCTTTACTATCACACTGTTATTTATCACCTCTCATCTCTAATACTATTATATTATTACACAGATACTGACCAGTGTTACTATTACACTGTTATTTATTACCTCTCATCTCTAATACTATTATATTATTACACAGATAGTGACCAGCGTTACTATCACACTGTTATTTAGACTTGGGATAGGAGACATCACCTCTCAGCTCTAATACTGTGTGTAACAGATGAAATACGTCTCCCCTGCAATCACCATGGTTTAGCCCAGGAGTAATTTTCCTCTCTTAATTTCAAGCTCCTTATTAAATCTGGATCCAGCCCAAGACGAGGAACAGGGTTGCGGACTGCGAGGTAGATTTTAAGCAGGTGCAATTGAAAAACATGAAAAATAGTTGGTGACTATCTGAGGGAGGATCTGACGCTGGGCTGTGTAGTGCATTTACACAAATTACTCGATTCTCATCAGCGAATGTTATAATCGCAATAGTTTTAGGAGAATTGATTCGCTCCAGACACCTGGTGTGGTTACTCGTGATACTGATCCTTCCACACGTTTTGGACGCTGGGAAAGCTTTTAACTGCAAAGAATGCAAAAACTCTGCACAACTCAAGCTCTGAATCTCACGAAGGTCTCGTATTTCAAAGCACTACATCTGAAGAAGGATCTTTGGATTTGTTTGTTAAATATAAAAATATAGAATCCATTGCACCCCAGTCTTTAGTCAGCATTTTCAGCACATTGGACCGGATCCAGAATTTGGAAATAAGAGGATATCAGGGGAGGCAAAACTCACATGATGCAAACATTATTAGAGTTGAGAGGGGATATTTCATTGCCCAAGTCTTGATAACAGTGTAAAAGTAAAGCTGGTCTGGTCAGTATCTCTGCGCAATAAGCAAAGTGTTCTCCTTACATGCAAAGAATAAAATTAGTCTCACTTTGAAATTGAACATAGTTTGCCCAGGTGTAACTTTCCACCTGAATTCCTCTTATGTTCATATCCTGAATGTCATCCGTAACAGTAGCAATACACGCACATTACAGGGGGTGGAAATATACAGCTACTCTTAAGCAATAAAACATTACTAATAGTTGTACATGTGACAGGTACCCTGTATGAACAGCTGGTTTGCTTGAAGAGAGGCTCTAAAAGCTCTGCGGGGGTCGGTCCTTTGTATTCCCGCTCTTCTTCCTTAGAAATGATAAAAAATAAAAATATGTACATTTTCTCTGTTTTACATTGTTACAAAATGAAAGTTCTCCACTGATGAGGAAAATGACGGCATTGAAGAGCATATATTAATACTTGTTTTACTATAAATCATGAATAATGAAGCATAGGATTTTCTCCGTTGTTATTAGGACTCGTCGGTGCTGTACTCTGAAGATGGTTTATTGTTACACACAATCACTTGTGTATTATAATGCTGCACACAACTTGTACTAGTATTTTCAGCTGTTTCTATGCGACACTTAAGCAAGTTAAGTCTATCTCTAGTGTTCATATTATCAGGATGGCCACAGTTTTACAAGATTAGTTACACGAAAAACAAGTCAAAAGATCTTAAATTTGTGAAACTCTAAATCTAGATGTGGGAAACGTATTGCATCGCTACAAGACAAGGAACAACAAATGCTATACAGTACCTGATGGTCTCCGGCAGTAAGCGGAAGCAGACACTTGTATTTCTCTTTATCAGCTGTCGTCATAATAATGTAATTGTCCTCTCTGTAGGGTATTCCTGAGGTCGGCTGTCAGAAACATAATAAAATAGTCTTTTAGAATTGGTTTCAGTCTAAAGCTGGACATAGATTAGGACGAGTAACGATCCCAGAAGGAGGTGACCGATAATAGGGAAAGGTCCCGATATCTGCGCCACACACTTGTCCTGCTGGGACTGATAATTCTAGCAGCTAACTTACAACCTACACTGACAGGCCGCAGAGCGCTGTGAGAGGACACACGGGGGGAGAGAGGACACTGCGGAACCTCTCACACTGACAGGCCGCAGAGCGCTGAGAGCGGACACACGGGGGGAGAGAGGACACCGCAGAACCTCTCACACTGACAGGCCGCAGAGCGCTGTGAGAGGACACACGGGGGGAGAGAGGACACACTGGACACTGCGGAACTTCTCACACTGACAGGCCGCAGAGCGCTGTGAAAGGACATACACAGGGGGAGAGAGGACACACTGGACACTGGGGAACCTCTCACACTGACAGGCCGCAGAGCGCTGTGAGAGGACACACTGGGGAACCTCTCACACTGACAGACCGCAGAGCGCTGAGAGGACACACAGGGGGAGAGAGGACACTGGACACTGCAGAACCTCTCACACTGACAGGCCGCAGAGCGCTGTGAGAGGACACACGGAGGGAGAGAGGACACTGCGGAACCTCTCACACTGACAGGCCGCAGAGCACTGTGAGAGGACACACGGGGGGGAGAGGACACTGGACACTGCGAAACCTCTCACACTGACAGGCCGCAGAGCGCTGTGAGAGGACACACTGGGGAACCTCTCACACTGACAGGCCGCAGAGCGCTGTGAGAGGACACACGGGGGGAGAGAGGACACTGGACACTGGGGAACCTCTCACACTGACAGGCTGAAGTGCGGTGACAGTAGATCCAATAATTGGAAATGGCCACACAATACACCACATCAGGTGCTTCCTCCTGATATAAGTTGTGCATTTCATCCGATCATGTGAATTGTACCAGGCGATTATTGGGTGTCTGCAGAATCCTTCCTGACCATATACTACAGCGATTTTTGGTATAATAATTGAGAGATCAGGACAATAATCGCTGTAGCGTGTGGCCAGTTATAGTAAAATATCCTCCTATGGCGCAGGTCTACACTGCTGTACAATGCATTAATGACATTATATACAGCTAGAGGCACGGCAGTGACAGTGATAGACAGCACATATCAGTGACTTGCCTCTATGCAGGGGTGAACGGGGGGGCATTAAATTACACAGAGGGTGGATTTTAGGGGTTAGGAAAACTGGATAGAAAACTAGCTGTAAATACAGTGGATAAATGTTAAGCCGTAGTGTGAGAAAGGGGACACGCTCGTCTGAAAACGTGAGATTTAAGGGAGCGATTGAAAGGCGCAGAGTAGACGGCAGTTTTGAAGGTGCATTAAGTACACGACACCCCACGATCCATGGCTGCAATTGCATTATGCATGTGACACCCCACAAGTCATAGCAATAGGTGTATTATGTAAGTGACACCCCACAAGTCTAACCAACAGGTGTATTATATATGTGACACCCCACAAGTCATAGCAATAGGTGTATTATATATGTGACACCCCACAAGTCATAGAAATAGGTGTATTATGTAAGTGACACCCCACAAGTCAAACCAACAGGTGTATTATATATGTGACACCCTAGAGCCATCTACGCAGATGCATTCTGCTCGCAACACCCCAAGAGCCGTGTCAGCAGGTGCATTATGCATGCGACACCCCCTACAATCATGCCAGCAGGTGTATTATGTATGTGACACCCCACGAGTCATATCAATAGGTGCATTATGTAAGTGATAACGCTAGATACATGCCTGTAGACACATTTTGTAACCAACACCCCCTAAAGACATGCCAGTAGATGCAGTACATGACCCCCCAGTAGGTGCATTATGTCATAGCCCCCAGTAGGTGCATTATGTCACAGCCCCCCAGTAGGTGCATTATGTCACAGCCCCCCAGTAGGTGCATTATGTCACAGCCCCCCAGTAGGTGCATTATGTCACAGCCCCCCAGTAGGTGCATTATGTCACAGCCCCCCAGTAGGTGCATTATGTCACAGCCCCCCAGTAGGTGCATTATGTCACAGCCCCCCAGTAGGTGCATTATGTCACAGCCCCCCAGTAGGTGCATTATGTCACAGCCCCCCAGTAGGTGCATTATGTCACAGCCCCCCAGTAGGTGCATTATGTCACAGCCCCCCAGTAGGTGCATTATGTCACAGCCCCCCAGTAGGTGCATTATGTCACAGCCCCCCAGTAGGTGCATTATGTCACAGCCCCCCAGTAGGTGCATTATGTCACAGCCCCCCAGTAGGTGCATTATGTCACAGCCCCCCAGTAGGTGCATTATGTCACAGCCCCCCAGTAGGTGCATTATGTCACAGCCCCCCAGTAGGTGCATTATGTCACAGCCCCCCAGTAGGTGCATTATGTCACAGCCCCCCAGTAGGTGCATTATGTCACAGCCCCCCAGTAGGTGCATTATGTCACAGCCCCCCAGTAGGTGCATTATGTCACAGCCCCCCAGTAGGTGCATTATGTCACAGCCCCCCAGTAGGTG
This sequence comes from Limnodynastes dumerilii, assembly GCA_011038615.1. NCBI lineage: Eukaryota > Metazoa > Chordata > Amphibia > Anura > Limnodynastidae > Limnodynastes > Limnodynastes dumerilii. The sequence continues at coordinate 16,734 of WWET01008204.1, read as the reverse complement.
CATTATGTCACAGCCCCCCAGTAGGTGCATTATGTCACAGCCCCCCAGTAGGTGCATTATGTCACAGCCCCCCAGTAGGTGCATTATGTCACAGCCCCCCAGTAGGTGCATTATGTCACAGCCCCCCAGTAGGTGCATTATGTCACAGCCCCCCAGTAGGTGCATTATGTCACAGCCCCCCAGTAGGTGCATTATGTCACAGCCCCCCAGTAGGTGCATTATGTCACAGCCCCCCAGTAGGTGCATTATGTCACAGCCCCCCAGTAGGTGCATTATGTCACAGCCCCCCAGTAGGTGCATTATGTCACAGCCCCCCAGTAGGTGCATTATGTCACAGCCCCCCAGTAGGTGCATTATGTCACAGCCCCCCAGTAGGTGCATTATGTCACAGCCCCCCAGTAGGTGCATTATGTCACAGCCCCCCAGTAGGTGCATTATGTCACAGCCCCCCAGTAGGTGCATTATGTCACAGCCCCCCAGTAGGTGCATTATGTCACAGCCCCCCAGTAGGTGCATTATGTCACAGCCCCCCAGTAGGTGCATTATGTCACAGCCCCCCAGTAGGTGCATTATGTCACAGCCCCCCAGTAGGTGCATTATGTCACAGCCCCCCAGTAGGTGCATTATGTCACAGCCCCCCAGTAGGTGCATTATGTCACAGCCCCCCAGTAGGTGCATTATGTCACAGCCCCCCAGTAGGTGCATTATGTCACAGCCCCCCAGTAGGTGCATTATGTCACAGCCCCCCAGTAGGTGCATTATGTCACAGCCCCCCAGTAGGTGCATTATGTCACAGCCCCCCAGTAGGTGCATTATGTCACAGCCCCCCAGTAGGTGCATTATGTCACAGCCCCCCAGTAGGTGCATTATGTCACAGCCCCCCAGTAGGTGCATTATGTCACAGCCCCCCAGTAGGTGCATTATGTCACAGCCCCCCAGTAGGTGCATTATGTCACAGCCCCCCAGTAGGTGCATTATGTCACAGCCCCCCAGTAGGTGCATTATGTCACAGCCCCCCAGTAGGTGCATTATGTCACAGCCCCCCAGTAGGTGCATTATGTCACAGCCCCCCAGTAGGTGCATTATGTCACAGCCCCCCAGTAGGTGCATTATGTCACAGCCCCCCAGTAGGTGCATTATGTCACAGCCCCCCAGTAGGTGCATTATGTCACAGCCCCCCAGTAGGTGCATTATGTCACAGCCCCCCAGTAGGTGCATTATGTCACAGCCCCCCAGTAGGTGCATTATGTCACAGCCCCCCAGTAGGTGCATTATGTCACAGCCCCCCAGTAGGTGCATTATGTCACAGCCCCCCAGTAGGTGCATTATGTCACAGCCCCCCAGTAGGTGCATTATGTCACAGCCCCCCAGTAGGTGCATTATGTCACAGCCCCCCAGTAGGTGCATTATGTCACTTGTATTGTAAACATCCAACTTTATTAACATAGAAAAATAAAAAGCAAAATAGCAATATTTAATATATAAGGACAGTGTTCCTATTCCTCAGCAAACATAAAGATTAGGAAAGAAGTCTACATTTAAAAGGCAAAAAATAATTACATTATTTTAAAGTATTAAATGGTCAATATTGGAAAAAAGGATATACTAAAAAATCTGTCACTGGGCCGGATCCAGATTTAATATGTTAGGGGACTTACACAAGCCAATTGAGTAAGGGAGCTGTGTTGGCATTCCATGCCTTCCGCATTCCTAAACACCCTAAGCATACTCTCCAACATGACCCATTCCACTGGGTACAAAATACTCTGCTCCTCAGTTTCCACCTGTCAGTTACTATGGTAACCGCCTTTGTTGAAGAAGCAAATAGTTTTTTTTTAAATATCAGTTAATTCATTTATACCTGATGAATGACAGCTGGAAATTCAGGAGCGGATTAAATTGTACCTAATGGATTGGGTCATGTTGGAGGGTCAGCATAAGAGAGCGGGGGTTATCCATGCTAAGAAGGAATCGTGGGCGGCATTAGGCATTCTGCTGTCCAAAGTCCACAGGAGATAGAGACAAGGGACACATGACAAAGGACGCCCAAACATCCAGACCTCCGTACAAACAGAAAATGTGCAGAGGTCTGGACCGGGTCCACTTTCCTTAAACAAGATAGTTGGCAAGTGTGATGATCCATTTTACAGGCAGATTACTGGGGAAAGGGACTGAAGATTGCATTTTTTTTTTATTGCGTTGTAATTGAATAAAAGTGTTAGCCTATAGCAGCATTAAATCGTAATCAGGCACCTAGATAAATGGCCACTTTATATTTTTATACCAGATCAAAAAATCAAGTAAGACTACGGCTGTCCATTAAATAACAAGTTTTATTATACTAAAATGATTAACGGACATTTGAGAACAAAGATTATTGCAGCGTGTGAAATGCCATAACAGAGGTATTAATGCAAGAATGTGCCCTTTTTCCATAGATTAGATTTTGTAAACACCTTGTTGTCAGTACTGTGACTCCTTCAGCCTCCATGAGGAATGCGATTTGTGCATTTACTGACAAACAAAAATAAGACAATGAAAGTGATTTGAAACTTAGTCCCAAGCATAGGTTCTGAGGTAAAAGGTTACCGCACAGTCCATGGAATTGTGGAGGTTAAGAGTAAAAGTTGCTGCGAATGAATGACTTGAGAGAAACAAAAAAACAGACTTCAGACCGTTTTCATATAAAAATACTTTTTTAGATAAGAGTAAAGTACCTCCTTTAGGCTGGAGGACTGGAAAGTGAACTTATCTTTCCAACAAAATCACTATCATTTCCAATCATTTCATGTTCCTAGATAGCAAGACCTCAAAATATACTCGAGGCTGTTCTGCAATGTACTTTGACAAATAAACTCCCACTACAGTTATCAGTTAATATAGTTAATAAATATGTTCTGTATTGTACTATGTAATATACGTTATAACTTGTTTGCAATGTGACAGTCATTTTCCACATATATTTTGGAAATTCCCAATTTAGATCAAGGGCTAGATTTACTAAACTACAGAAAAGTGGAGCCCATAGAAACCAATGAGATTCTAGCGCTCACTTTCCCACTACATACTAGAGCAGGCCTGGCCAACCTGTGGCTCTCCAGGTGTTGTGAAACGACATGATTTACCTGCTTAGGTATAGCTGATAACTGACAAAGCATGCTGGGAGTTGTAGTTTCACAACACCTGGAGAGCCACAGGTTGGCCAGGCCTATACTAGAGAATATCAGCTAGAATGCGATTGGTTGCTGTGGGCAGCATCTCAAGTTTCCCCTTTCCGCACACAAAAGTGTATAGATTCTCTCGTCCTTAGAGATGTGTTCCACTGACTAGAGTTTCCTTTTTCTATAACGGGTGATTGCTATGGGCAGAATCTAGCTAGAAATTTTAGTGCCACGGGCAAAAAGATGGCACCCCCAATCCCAAATTAGTAACCAGTTTAACCTTAAAAATGAACTTACTGTCGCCCCACTTCGACTTTGTGCTCTGAGTGACCGCCCCCATCGCCCACCACTAGGTATGGCCCTGGCTACGGGGGTGCAGCATTGGCTGGCTATGTTAAATCTACTGGGATCTAACTTATGTGGCCCAGCATCAAAATTGATTGGTCCGTTATGAGACATGCTCATAAACGTAAGCAATCACATAGGGACAGATCCAGGCCCGTAGTCAGCCTTAACTTTATTACGTGCGTTAGTACTTACGCACAGGGAACATCTTCCGCACGCATGCGCAGATGTTACCCCCGGCACGGGACTTACGGCAAATGACTAGCGTATGTCCTCTGTCGGTCGGAGTTCAGGATCCGGCCCATAACCACTATTGGTCTATGTCCAATTCCACTAATAACTCCGGTCCGGGTTTACAGTTACGTAGTTTTCGTCTTACTACGTTGTTTTAGGAATTGAGCTGCTACGCATGTGTAGCTTATCTACGCTATGTGCGTACCATTTCTGTACGTTTATTGCGTAAGCGCGGTCTTTAGCTCAATCAGTAGTAGTAGCTCTTTAGACCGCACTTATGCAATCTACGTACAGAAATGGTAAGTAGATAGAGTAAATAAGCTACACATGCCTAGTAGCTCAATTCTTAAAACAACTTATGCAAGACGAAAACTACGTAACTGTGACTCCGGACTTCAGAAAGAATCCGCCTTATCGCATCGTGTGGGCAGACAAGCAGGAGAGCAGCGTATGGCTGGAGCATGTTATTATGGAGATTTCACATCATTGCATTTTTGTCTTTTTAATTTTCCATCTCTAAACAGGCAGCCACCACTTTTCTTTGCAAATTGCTGATTGAATTTCAGTGGCTTTAAAGCAGTCAGAAAAGGATAAATAGCATTAGGCAATATTGGAACATAAAAATATAAATGACGTTGTCCATTATGCATTGCAACGACCCAGTCAATCAGCGAGAATACGTTCATTCAAATAAAATGTTCTCAAGTTATAGGACAGTTCAGTTGTAATTTATACTGTTCAAGTTTTTCTTTTTATCCCGCAACAGTAGAATTTGTGCAAAATATGACCGGTTTTCGCTGTAAATCAATCAAGGTTTGCTGAATAAGCAAACAGAGCAGCTAAAATGTACTCCACCCTTTAATATGTGGCTTCTATAAATACCAGTTTTTAAAACATTTGAGGTTTTAAAACCATTAAGAGAAAGCGCTAAACATTTGCATATAGAAAATAAATATGTAAATATCCTAATAAGTCCTTAGCTATGCATAAATAAAAGCGAGACCTATCTCCATTCCTAAGAACTTATATACAATTTATATTTCTCTCCAAACGTTCCCTCACTAATCTCTCTAAAGAAAACAGATGCTCGTCCGCATCTTCTGGCACGAGGTTCCTGAGTGAATTTGCGAGTTCAAACAGGTATTCCGTATTTTTCCCACTTGGCCCGACGGCATTAAAAATCTGTTCGGCGATGTCTTCTAGGGGAGCAGGACCGAGGTAGTTTGGATTATCACAGGTTCCGATATACAGTAGCACGTTGAATGGTTTTATTGAGGGATCTTTAGGGTAAAAGACGACTGTGGTAGTCCGGTAGCCACCTTTCTCTCTGAAATCGAGGTAAGCCTTTACTTCTTCCTCCTTCCCCTCTGGTAGTCTGTAGGCAACACCCCATACACAGCCCTGTAAAGAATAAAAAAATACTATTACATTTAAACATGAATAAATTATTTGTCAACCCATAATCATCAGCAGAGAGGTGACAAAACGAAGAGTCTGCCAAATATTTTCTATGCCCAAAGGTTGGACAAGATTGCCTAAATAAAAAAATGACTAACGCAATTCATTATGAAGTGGAGAAAATGATTACATAGCGAAACGCGTGCGGCATGGCTGAATACACCCTACAAGAGTCTCAGGATAATATAATCTATCCCTGAAGCTGGCTGATTTGTTTCTAACTCTATTAACCTCCCAATAGTGACCTCTAACTTAATAGGGACAAATTACTGTGTGGAAAAGGTCTGAGAGGGACAGAATCTCGAGCTTGTTTGCTACATCTTTCACACTCCTAATCAGCTATTATTAACTCTCTTTGGGAGATATGCTCATAATGAACAAATAAGCAAAGTTATATTGGCGTATGAGGCATTTATTTAACAAATATGTAATAGCAATGTTAGGTATAACATTATAAAATACACAACAGCTGCAGAAACAGCTAATCAATTGGGAAGAACACTTATTGGGACAAGAAATAATACATTTTGTACTTTTTTTGACACCTTATTTTTGCACTTTCTTTGATATTTCTGTTATAGGTTTTCTGTCTTGTAGTACAAAAAATAAAAAAGATCAACCCGGTTCTCTATAAAATGTAATAATTAAAGAATATCACTTGAAATATTTTGTGGATAATTTTGAATGTTTATGTAGAAACCAAAAGTGCAGAAGTGTGTTTGTGTGTGCGTGTGCATGTATGTGCGAGAGTGTTTGGGACAATAAATAATACATTTTGTACTTTTTTTGACACCTTATTTTTGCACTTTCTTTGATATTTCTGTTATAGGTTTTCTGTCTTGTAGCACAATAAATAAAAAAATAAAAATGATCAATCCGGTTCTCTATAAAATTTAATAATGAAATAATATTGCTTGAAATATTTTGTGGATAATTTTGAATGTCTATGTAGAAACCAAAAGTGCAGAAGTGTGTATATGCGTGTGTGTGAGAGTGTGTGTGTGCGTGTGCATGTATGTGCGAGAGTGTGTGTGTGAGAGCGTGTGTATGTGCGAGAGTGTGTGTGTGAGAGTGTGTGTATGTGCGAGAGTGTGTGTGTGAGAGTGTGTGTGTGCGTGTGCATGTATGTGCGAGAGTGTGTGTGTGAGAGTGCGTGTGTGTGTGAGAGTGTGTGTGTGTGTGAGAGTGTGTGTGTGTGTGAGAGTGTGTGTATGTGAGAGTGTGTGTATGTGAGAGTGTGTGTATGTGAGAGTGTGTGTATGTGAGAGAGTGTGTATGTGAGAGAGTGTGAGTGTGAGAGTGTGTGTATGTGCGAGAGTGTGTGTATGTGTGTGATATATATATATAATTAACTGACCTCTGCTTTAGCTCTGCTCTATATCTACAAGTGGTACTTGGATAATGTGCTACACATATATACACACACATATATACACACACATATATACACACACATATATACACACACATATATACACACACATATATACACACACATATATACACACACATATATACACACACATATATACACACACATATATACACACACATATATACACACACATATATACACACACATATATACACACACATATATACACACACATATATACACACACATATATACACACACATATATACACACACATATATACACACACATATATACACACACATATATACACACACATATATACACACACATATATACACACACATATATACACACACATATATACACACACATATATACACACACATATATACACACACATATATACACACACATATATACACACACATATATACACACACATATATACACACACATATATACACACACATATATACACACACATATATACACACACATATATACACACACATATATACACACACATATATACACACACATATATACACACACATATATACACACACATATATACACACACATATATACACACACATATATACACACACATATATACACACACATATATACACACACATATATACACACACATATATACACACACATATATACACACACATATATACACACACATATATACACACACATATATACACACACATATATACACACACATATATACACACACATATATACACACACATATATACACACACATATATACACACACATATATACACACACATATATACACACACATATATACACACACATATATACACACACATATATACACACACATATATACACACACATATATACACACACATATATACACACACATATATACACACACATATATACACACACATATATACACACACATATATACACACACATATATACACACACATATATACACACACATATATACACACACATATATACACACACATATATACACACACATATATACACACACATATATACACACACATATATACACACACATATATACACACACATATATACACACACATATATACACACACATATATACACACACATATATACACACACATATATACACACACATATATACACACACATATATACACACACATATATACACACACATATATACACACACATATATACACACACATATATACACACACATATATACACACACATATATACACACACATATATACACACACATATATACACACACATATATACACACACATATATACACACACATATATACACACACATATATACACACACATATATACACACACATATATACACACACATATATACACACACATATATACACACACATATATACACACACATATATACACACACATATATACACACACATATATACACACACATATATACACACACATATATACACACACATATATACACACACATATATACACACACATATATACACACACATATATACACACACATATATACACACACATATATACACACACATATATACACACACATATATACACACACATATATACACACACATATATACACACACATATATACACACACATATATACACACACATATATACACACACATATATACACACACATATATACACACACATATATACACACACATATATACACACACATATATACACACACATATATACACACACATATATACACACACATATATACACACACATATATACACACACATATATACACACACATATATACACACACATATATACACACACATATATACACACACATATATACACACACATATATACACACACATATATACACACACATATATACACACACATATATACACACACATATATACACACACATATATACACACACATATATACACACACATATATACACACACATATATACACACACATATATACACACACATAACACACCACACATATATACACACACATATATACACACACATATATACACACACATATATACACACACATACACACACACATTCCTCTGTAAATAACAACACACACATATATACACACACACATATATACACACACACATATATACACACACATATATACACACACATATATACACACACATATATACACACACATATATACACACACATATATACACACACATACACACACACATTCCTCCCCACTGTAAATAACATTAGACTGCATTGAGTTTGAAAGAAGAGGAGATGAAAAGTTCCGTTAAGGCTCCACCGTTGCCATTCCTTAAATCTCTCTTCCTCTCCCAAGCTTCCAATCCCATCGCCTCTTTCCTACCGTAACTCTCCTCTCCCCCCTCTATCTCCACGTCATGCTTTGCCTCCTACTTCTCATCCAAAACGATCCCTATCAGAAAGGACATCTTCTCCATTCTGCTCCACCCAACGCTGCCCCTTTCCCCCTACCATCACCAGTTCTATTCTTTCCCCCAGCACGGGCAACGAAATTCACTCTTACAACACCTTCAACCTGCCCTGTGGACCCCGTCCTTTCCCACCTTCTCAAACACCTCTCTCCCACTGCCTGCTCCTACCTAGCCCACCTCCTTCTTGTCTGGTATCTTTCAAGCATGTCTTCTCTCTCCCATTCTCAAAATACCCTACATCCCCCTCCCGACCTCTATCCCTTCTCCCCTTCACCTCCAAGCTCCTTGAATGCTATCCGCTAAATCCGGGCCACTACTCCATTCACATCCTTCTTGACCTGTCGGCCTCTTGACACCGTTGACCATCCTCTGGCTTCACTCTCTTGGTCTGACATTGTCCTCTCTTGGTTTTCCTCCTCTCTCTCTGACTGCGCCTTCTCTGTTTCCACCTCTAGATCATACCCTCCCTTCATCTCTGCTCCCTGTCTGTGTCCCCCAGGGCTCTGTCTTTGGTCCGCTCCTTTTCTCCCTCTAAAGCTCCTCTCTGGGTAACCTCATCAGCACCTTAGACTTCATCTACCGCCTCTATGCTGCGCTGATGACACCAATATTTACCTCTCCTCCCCTGACCTCAACCCACCTCTCCTGTCTGATTCCCCTTATGCAACATTGCACGTATCCGACCCTTCCTTACTACCGATGCCACCAAAACCCTCATCCACTCTCATCACATCGCGTCTTGACTACTGTACGACCTCCACTCACCTATCTCACTGACCTTCAATCTATACTCAGTGCCGTTTCCAGGCTCATCTTCCCCATCTTCAACATGGTATTGCCCGAGTATAACTTTCCACCTGCTTTCCTCTTATTTGCAAACTCTGGATCTGGTTCATAGAGATTATGGGGCTGATCTACAGGGTTTTTTTAGGGCTAAACAGGTGTAAGTGTAGAGCTGAGCAAAACCATGAAAATAAACCATGAAACCAGAATTAGAATTGAGAGATGACGTTTTCTAGATCAAATACAGAATAAACAAAGCGCTGCAGTATATGAGGTCTATGTACAAATATGAAATATTGCCATATTTTCCTGCATGCAAAAAAATTCATATTAATAACACCCCTTAGTTTGCAGAGTGGATTCGCGGAGCTGTACACTAGCACATGTTTTGCCCAAACTCTGGATCAGCCCCTATAAATCACCCAGGATTTTATGCAAGTCATTGAGATTTAAAGAATTTGCCAAAAGAAGTCATTATAGTTGTATTACACACTGATTCCTAGTAATGTCTTCAGTAATCAGACGTATTTATTAAACCTTAATTATTGTATCACCTTCAAAATAGATATCAGAGATGTCTCCTTATTAGCAATTTTGACAACAAATTGTATTGACTAACAGTGTATTAATACCATTACTTAACGTGTACATTTCTCCACAGACTGTTTTGATTTTAGGGTAAAAAAAAAAAAATCTTACTTTAAAATATAAACTATATATATGCCAAGTTCTAAATATTGTATACTTATTATAGAGCAAGATTCCTTTATATTCAATTGTATAATGGTAAGAGAAAGGCAAAAGAAAAAAAAACACAGATGCAAAAGACAGAAAAGAACTAAACACACAAATATACTACAACAATCATTAAGAGATTAACATTTGACACACGTGTTGCTAGTAGCTTCTGTGAGCTATTGTTTGCGTGTTGCATTTCTGTCACTGATGCTCAATCTGTTCAGGGTAAACATCTGTAAAGTACTGAAACAACACAAACTACTGCTTGGAATTTGTAAAATAAAGCCTTTGGACCTATGTAAAGCGGAATCCATTTGAGGCAGGGACACTGCTGAGGTCAATAGTGCAACACATTTGCTCGGTTAGCATTCACACTGCACTATAGAGGTATAGCACCACGATCCAACAATATATGACATTTATCAGAAAAACATGTACAAAAGGAAGGTTATCTCAATATAAAATAAAAATCATGTCATTAGTAGACAATAAAAAGAAGACATTTTATGTGACGCATCCCATCATTTCACTAGAAGCCACTGCTTCAAACATTGGCTAAGTCTACAAGATGGCTGCCTATATTAGTTAAGTCTACAAGATGGCTGCCTATATTAGTTAAGTCTACAAGATGGTTGCCTATATTAGTTAAGTCTACAAGATGGCTGACCCAAACTGCTATGTTTTCTTTTTAAAATCTAAATTGCAATATAATAAACCTGTCCTGTTTTCTTGTGTTACAGCAATTTGTCCCAAACTCAAAATGAAGTCTCTTTGGCTTTGAAGATCATATGTTTCCATACTGTAATACATACCTAGGGATGTGTCAGTGTTGAGAAACCTATTGTTGGTTATATTAAATCTAAGCACTGACAATCCTATGATAATCCCAATGGTATTAAACAGCATATTTTTTGGATACAGAATCTATGGGCTCGATTCAGTTGACTGAATATGCCCCTTAGGTAGAGCATATAGTGTACTTTTAACAAGCTTCAAACTTACCAATGAAGTTGTCTCTAAGTAGTCACACCTAAGTAGCATGAATACACTGCACAGTCAGGCATGGAGATGGCCACCGTGCGGTCTACGTTTAGTAAGAAAGGGGTGGCGTTATGCTACCTCAGGGACTGTTGAGGTAGAGGTGGGAGGGGGAAGGGATTTAGGAGTCGGAGAGATGAGGAGAGGCAATGTCTGTGCACGGTTTTCTTAAGAAGGAAATTACGCCCTGTAAAATAAGAAAGCCCAATGGAACTCTTCAGCGCCATTTGGTACCTCAAAACGGGAAGGGGGGGGCGGGTTCGAGTGAGTTAGGCGCGGATCTGTTCACAACTAACTCCCTCTTAACTGTGAACACGGTCTGTAGTGTGCAAATAAGTGGCGACAGGGCGAACGGACTGCACTCTTCCAGAAAGAGCGTACGGACAGAGCGTATGGACAGAGCGCAGGCGAGCACGGGTGTGAAGCGGAGAGAATCTGCTTCATGTTATATTTTTATTATACTTGTCTTCAGATTTTGGCAATAACACAGGCGATAGAGTGGTGTCAATACGTATCCTCGCCAAATGAGTTACTGTTGCTATGGTGACCGGTACCGCACAGAGGATGCACCGGATGACAGGCCCAATGGTTGTACACAACATCCTCCCTGGCTTCTAACCTTTCAATAAAACAGTTGGGTCCCACAATACCCGTTACTCTACCCAAGGCGTTCTATGACACTCCATGACATGGTGCTTGACCCAGCATTGGAACTCACGGCTGTCTGTAAAGCAGGGAACCCTAAGATTACGAACAGAGTAGTGCTCAAAGTACCATTTATCTGGGTAAATTATACATGTACCGAAAACAAGTGTGTCACAAAGCCGTGATCAGCCCTGTATAGTATCTCGAGATGCGATAATCGGGACTTCTAGATCACTTTATCTATTTGTACACACTGCTACATCCCATTGGACGCTTTTTCCATTTTTACAAAGTTCCCTCTAACTAACTGACCGTGAACTTTTTCCAGCAAAGGATCTATGTGCACACATTATCCTTATTAGTAGTGCTCAAAGTACCATTTATCTGGGTAAATTATACATGTACCGAAAACAAGTGTGTCACAAAGCCGTGATCAGCCCTGGAGCCTGGAGTTATCCTTTCAAAGACCTTGTTGGCCAACAGGATTCTGAACTAGATTTTCTGTCATTTATGAAGCTAAAAACTAAGTTGGTTTTTGGATAAAAGGGACCCAATGATTAAGCAACTTGCGCCTGTGATTTGGAACTCAGAGTCCAATTGAAGCCTTTAAAAGGAGGAATAGTACGTCCTCCTATCACAAGACCTTCTGATGAAACGGTGGCTAATCATCGTGAAACGCGTCAAGCCGAACTAAGGCTTTTTTTTCTTGGAGGAACATTGAATGTGCTGGGAGAACGAGACAGAGACGGGGGGGCGTTAGCATTGTGGTAACCTTTCGAGCGCTCCGCTATTTGCTCAGCTAACCCTTTTATCTGACTGGATAACGGCAGCCAGGTGAGCTCATACTCCCCCAACAACACGGGCAATGCGGCCGAGACACGGCTTATTAATCTACATCTTATTGCTGTGAAGATGCCACCAGCTTCTATCCCCAGCTCACCTACTCTGTTTATAAGACCGTTCTATATCTCTCCCCAAATATTCAACTGGGATTCTTATTCATTTATATGGTGCTCCGTAGGAGAGTGTGTTAAATCTGCGCACAGAGTCTCAGGACCGTTTTCTATCCTTAATTACAATCAATTTATTCAGTCTGAAATATATCACTCAGATTTATGTGGAAAATTGTGGACTCATTTTTCTGGTTGGTTTATTTTTTCATATAGTATCTCGAGATGCGATAATCGGGACTTCTAGATCACTTTGTCTATTTGTACACACTGCTACATCCCATTGGACGCTTTTTCAATTTTTACAAAAATCCCTCTAACTAACTGACTGTGAACTTTTTCCAGCAAAGGATCTATGTGCACACATTATCCTTATTGCTTTTCCTAGTCTATATGTTACGGAGTATATTGTATTTGTGCCCTGTTTATGCCAGTATTGTGCCCTGTTTATGCCAGTATTGTGCCCTGTTTATGCCAGCATTGTTTGATTTGTTGCTCGCAGCATTAAGAAAAAATAAAAGCACTTCTACACCTGCTGCTATTTCAATATTGTGCTTTTATGCAAACATGTTATTAATACGGTGTAGAACCAGACGTTCAAGACCAAGACATGCCGATAAGGCAGCTTGGTGGGAGCAGAGGGTATGTGACACTAACATCGTGCAATGCTGGCTTATACTGTGCATACGTGGATCATAGACATTAGTTAGATAAGTAGCACCAATTAACTTGCTTAAAACATGTTTATAACCTAATAAGGCAGGGAGCTCCGGCTCTGGTCAGCTTGCTGGCTTCACACAGGACTGACCGCTGACCGTGACCAGCTCAACAACAATGGAGATAGGGGCCCCTGAAAACCTGCTGATCAATATTAAGCAATAACTAGCAGCTGAGGCTAAGTATTATTCATGTATGTTGCTTACTTCTTTATTAAATACTATAGTTCATTAAGAATTGTCTTGTGTGGTGTCATTTAACTCTGGGTATTTACCGAACCTTCACCAGGAACAATCTTGTTCCTGTTTCATATGATTTATTGCACCATATTTTGATTGTTTTACCATTTAGATTTATTCCATCATTCTGTGGTCTCTAGATGCCCTGTCATCGCTGTATAGTTTGTATCATTTTCACTTTAATTAACATTTGTTTCCCAATTTTTTCACGGTTAAGAGTCTACACCCCAGAGAGTGGTATCATAACATCACCGACTAAGAGGGGACCCCCACTTGTATACTGAACCCCATCCAGCCTGTCTGTCTGAAGAGTTATTGGACCAGATGCAAAGTAAGTTTGAGACACACAACCTGATCCAGAGACACACACACACACAAACACACACACACACACCCTGATCCAGAGACACACACACACACACCCTGATCCAGAGACACACACACACACACCCTGATCCAGAGACACACACACACACACCCTGATCCAGAGACACACACACACACACCCTGATCCAGAGACACACACACACACACACCCTGATCCAGAGACACACACACACACACACACAACCTGATCCAGAGACACACACACACACACACCCTGATCCAGAGACACACACACACACACACCCTGATCCAGAGACACATATACACACGAGGGTTAATTTAGTTGGCAGCCAATTAACCTACCAATACATTTTTGGCATATGGGAGGAAACCAGAGCACCCGGAGGAAACCCACGCAGACACAGGGAGAACATACAAACGCCGCGCAGATAACGTCTAGTCCGGGAATTGAACTCATGACCTCAGTGCTGTGAGACACAATGCTACTTACTGGGCCACCGTGCTGTTTTGGTTATTTTGCTAAATAAAGCTTGTTCAAACACAGTTTCAGACCCAAAGGAGGTTTCACTTGCCCTGGTCGGAGGTTTCACTTGCCCTGGTCGGAGGTTTCACTTGCCCTCGTCGGAGGTTTCACTTGCCCTCGTCGGAGGTTTCACTTGCCCTGGTCGGAGGTTTCACTTGCCCTGGTAGTTTATGTATAGAGGGGCATTTAGAAAGAATGATGACGGTGTGAATTCATGTGTATGTGCATGACTCAGCTAGTGTCACTGCCCTGGTCGGAGGTTTCACTTGCCCTCGTCGGAGGTTTCACTTGCCCTGGTCGGAGGTTTCACTTGCCCTGGTAGTTTATGTATAGAGGGGCATTAGAAAGAATGATGACGGTGTGAATTCATGTGTATGTGGCATGACTCAGCTAGTGTCACCGCCTGCTAGCCTGTGTGTGAGATACTGTATTATCACCTAGCCTTACACCCATGTTATACTGCAGGGAAGGCAAACAAACTGCAATATTAGAATCTAAATTCAGAGGTGAAGTTTCTTAGATCAACTATAATTTACAGAGTAACCGTAAGGCCGAGCAGTGTGAGAGTTCTGTGTGTAATAGTAAAGTATGTTCCCAGCAAGCTAAATAATTCCATGAACTAGCACCCCTCACATGGCAAAACGGTTTAGCCAGCTGTACCCTTGCACCTCTCTTGCCCTTTCTCTGTCCCATAGCGTGCAAACCATCTAAACATCTGGACCAATCATCAGAACCACAGCCTGTAGAATAGTCCTGCCCATTGTCTGCAATATCTTGTGCAGGACAGATAACAGCCCATTTTCTAATCTTCTGCTGCCATTCAGCACACGATCCAATCACTTTGCCAGCACCCAAACAGATAGCATTAGGAGTACAGACCGTGCAAGAGCTCCCTGCCGTAACCACACATCTTAAATTGTTGTTTTGTTAAGATAAGAATAAGAGGAAAACAGGTGGAAAGTTACACTGGGACAAAACCACTGAATTTCAAGAGGGAGTCAAATGAATGTTATTCTTTGCATGCAGGGAGAATACTTTGATTTTGCTTATTGCACACAGATGGTCAGCTTTACGTTCACACTTGGGGAAGGAAACATAACCCCCTAATACTGTATACAACAGATGACATTTACCTCCTCTGTAATTCATTGTTTTGCCCAAACGTAAGTTACCATCTGTTTTCCTCTTATTTTCTGGATTCAGTCCTTAGTTACTGTCTAGAGCTACACTGTGACATGTTCCCAAACCAACAAAATGTAGTAACCAAGGAAAAAATAGCAGAAAACTAGAGAACAATGCATAAAAATGCACATAAATAAACAAATAAAAATGATATATATATATTGGTTTCTAAAGAGATAGCGCCTAAATGATCAATAAAATCTAAAATCGCTGCAATGCTACAAGCAAACCAGACACCAGCTAAGGTCATGAAGCTGGCCGCACACCTTTACATGACACTTGACACGCGATGGCTTTATTAAGTTCACTGATGACTGAAAGTCTCGATAAGGCAGAAGAATAAAAAGTTTGACAGGCGACTGAACGTGAACACGATCAAATTTTATAACAACAATTTGGGATGACGGAAACATATTGTACGATCGGCCTGATGACTAGAAAGGTGTATTCCCAGCTTAACTCAAGCGACAAGATCTTAAGATCACTCATCCTATTAAAGGACCCATTCCAGATCAGCGGAG
>WWET01008203.1:30771-40998 GCA_011038615.1 Limnodynastes dumerilii | reverse complement strand
ACTGAAACGGAGAGGTGCTGGAGGTGGTGCACCACCGCAGTTACCTTCCGCCAGCGGCTATGGCAGCAGGCTGGGTGAAATCCTCCAGTTCCACGGAGGCCTCTGCAGCTGGATCTCCCTCGCGGTCTCCAAAATGGCGGCTTCACGCTGACCGGATGCGGCTCTCCTGCGAGGGCTTCAGACGGAGCCAGATGCCAGTCCCCGTCGATCGCTGGGGGCCCTGGGGTAGGAACGCTTCTCCCAGGGTCCCTCCGCCAGGGTCCGCCACGGGAGGAGGCTTGGAGGCCCTGCCAGGCCGCACCGCGACAGGCCCGATGCCTCTGAACCACTCCGCCGCAGAGGTACTGCACAGGACTCCGGGTCAGGGTCAGAGAAGTGTCGGAGGCAACAGGGGTCGGAGTCCGAAGCTCCAAATGCCACAAAAAAGGCTAAAACAAAGCCCCAGTGCGGGAGCTAACACAGAGCACGACCGCTCAGCTCCGACGCAAGGCCACGCCCCCCTATTAAGCATTAGATGTCGATTAGAAATAGATACCGAATGAGCCCCCCTTCCCCTGTGGTGGGCCTAGCTTTAAGCCCCGTCCCTTTTCAGCCCGCAAATCAGGACAGTCCTATCTCAGGTTAAGGGGGGGCCCCATGTACAAATCCTGCACAAGGACGCCCTCACTTCTTAAAACGCCCATGATGCCTCCACCTCTTCCCTTCCATAACGCCCTTTAGAAGGCAAGCAGTCACAGCACAAGTTACGCTCAAGTCTGATTCACGTGTAACTGTGTGTGTGTGGATTCTGAGCATGCAAAAATCACATTGAGAATACCACAAGGGCTTCCATGGTGGAGAGGAAGGACTATATATAGCGTCTGGAGGGAAATATTAACAGAGTAATGTTGTGCAGGATGGATGGGAGTGGTGTAGAGAAAGCTAGAGGAGAAAGTTGCAATAATCCAGGTGGGAGATGATCAGTACAATAGATAAAGTAGCATATCCAAAATGATGAAATGCGGGTGTTTTCCCACATTCTGCGTGTTGAAAATGTCTGAATTTCCAGCAGTAATCTGGATCCTCATGATCAGGGTTACTGACTTTTAAATAGCTTCCCTCCGAGAGAAGCCATAGATGCCTGCAGGGGGCGGGACTAGTGATGTAATTTATGCAAATCATGTCATTAAGCCCCTCCCTGCCCCTTGTAACACTAGGATATTAGTGTTGACAGGCAGGGGGGCAGGGTCTAAAACCGTGCTTTGCATGAAATCACAGCCTCAAGCCCTTTGCTCTCCTGGGATACGGAGATAATTTCCTTGAATTTCGTGAGTCTCCTGGATATTCCGCAAGAGTCGGCTGCCCTGCTCATGAGCCAGGATTTTGGCTGGTAGCCTTTCCGATGGTGTGTACACATGGTGGGAAGCAGGCCATATGCAAATTGTACAGTACACATTTAAGGTAGGTTCCTGGGTACATAAGTCTGTACTTACAAAGGGAGTGGTTACCGATCCCACATACAGACGTTAGGATCTCATGGTGATCCGCTAACAGATCTCCACTACCGCTGGAGTTCCGACCACAGCTGACTTGGCTGTGGTCCAAAGTGACTGGACGCAGAAGGTCTGAGATTGTCATATGTAAGAGCTGGCAGTGAACATGTTAAACGCCAAGCCTCCACACCACCATTGGGCTTTTTTTTTTTTTTTTTTTTTTTTGTAGACACTGGATTTAGAAGAGTTTGTTGGGTAACTGGATCCAGGATTAACAGGATCACAGCTAGAAAATGAAAATCTTCTCCAGCTGTACTCCAATAACTTACTGCTCAGTGTTGAGTTTTTCTATTAGTCATTTGGTTGCATACCTCCCCCTTCAACTCTTAATCCCTGGCATTAGAGCACAGATTAGGTGGATGGAGAGGCTTGTATTGCCAGCAGCACAGGTAACATGATCACCTGTCAGATCCAATATACATGCAGGGGACAGGTGCAACACGATCTCCCTCGGGTACGGTACACAGTGCTCACAGGATGAGGGAGAGGAGCTGACTCTTTTATCTAATTAAGCTCCATCAGGTACAATGAGAACAGAGATGTCTACGGGATTTCATTTTAATGGATAGTTTTATAGTAGAGTGGCCCCTGTTTATTTTGATTATTATTTTTCCTAGACATAAACGGAGTTATACATTTTGGAGGTTTTACTTTCTTTTATTCTATGTATAATTTTCTGATCAGTTACTACATCAACAATAACTCATTTGGAAAAGATACAGTGGACACCACAATGTTGACTATAATTCATTGCCAAAATTTTTAAACACATAAAGAGCAATAAAAAATAAAATACTTACCCTGTGCCCACTCCAGCTCCCTGCAGCTCTCCCGTGTTTTGCACACGTTTCTCCTTGGCTCTGTCCACCGAGAGTGACGGTGAGTTTACCCTGTCTCAGTCAGATTGCAGATAATTTCTTACTCTGCATGTGCACAAACACCATATCTCAAAAAGGCATGGTGGGAGTATGGGCATTCCCTCTAAATCAGTTCACAGTACAAGTGGTTGATGAGGGGCAAATATTACAAGTCTTTTTGCAGTGGGGCTGTTATTTATTGAACTGATCAACAAAATTATTATTAAAATCATCCACATGTATAAATATGCATATAATCACACACACATTATATATATATATATATATATATATATATACACACACACAAAAAAATGTCTATAAAAATATACAAGCCAGCACTCATCAAAATATCCAAAATGATTTATTTAATCCATATAATCCGAGGGGCAGTATTCCATCTCCCACAAAAAGTGCAAAGGTGCATTATAACAGACTGTGCACAACAATTTAAAAAAGTACAAAAGATAGATGGTAAATTGGTCTGAGGTTGCTATAGACATTATGAAAGAGCAATGGAGGCAGTAAAGTATATAGAGGCGACCCTCAGAAAATCTTGCATATTCATTCTCACTCACTATCACCAACAGCCGTTTCAGAGAGAGTGCGTCATCAGGGCAAGGAGGAGAAAATGGCAAAGTGTACAAGCTCAGGCAGCAGTCAAAAAGTAATGTGGACAAAAGGAGCATGTCGACAGTTTAAATAGCGCTAATTACTCCCCTGAGAGCCTGCAGGGTTCATGCCAGCCGCCCCGTCACTGCCAGGAAACCAGCCTCTAAATACAGCGCGTCAGTACGTAGCACCGCCCGTCAGCACTGCTAGGCAACAGGAAACAAAGCCTGTTAGCGTCCCAGCGTCTGACCGCGGTAGGCAACCACCGACTACCGCATTGTAGGGCTGGATCCATGCGGCGTAAGTGGTACAGACAGCACAAACCAGCATAATCACAAGGTATGCATACATAGAATAAGGAATAAGGACAAACCAATCCATACAATAATACCTACAACAATACAGAAACGATAAAGCAATATAATGAAAAGATATAACAATACCCCCACAGAGTCGCACGTAAAACCTGCGCCAAGAAGCAGCCAGGTGAGACATGAGAGAAATGGGACACATAATGATTACATCTAATGAATGAAGCAAAATAACATTTAAAAAAATAAATAAACAAGCCATAAGTCCATGAGAAATGTCATAAAAAACA
Organism: Limnodynastes dumerilii; assembly: GCA_011038615.1. NCBI lineage: Eukaryota > Metazoa > Chordata > Amphibia > Anura > Limnodynastidae > Limnodynastes > Limnodynastes dumerilii. The sequence goes on along the minus strand of WWET01008203.1, from coordinate 37,396 downwards.
TGGTAAATGAAGATTCTACTTAAATCCAAGAGAGCTATCACCGAAAACATGATAAGTTGAGATCCTCATTTAGTCCACTGGAAGCCAAAGATTTAAAGGAAAAAATTAGTTGTGCTTTCAATTGTAGTAGCTTTTTCTCCCTATTGCCTCCTCTGCGTAGAGGCGGTACTTGACAAATGGGCATACATCGCAAGTCCTTAAGTTGATGTCCACATTGTGCAAAGTGGTGCGCCACTGGAGGAGTTCTATTGTCCACACATGCTACAGCCTTTTTAATGGAGGACCTGTGTGCCGCCATTCTCTCCTTCAACATATGAGTTGTTTTCCCAATGTAGGTAAGTGGGCAGGGACACAAGATAGCATATATTATATATCTGCTTTCACAATTCAGAACATGATTGATCCGATATCTTGTATTGGTAATTTTGTTAAAAAAGTGGTCACCTGTGAGGAGAAAGCAGCAATTAGTACAACCATTACATTTAAACACGAGGCGAGACATCCAATGTTTATTGACGGGGGGCCTATGATCAGTATAAACTAGCCTATCCCTAAAGTTGGAACAGAAGAGTTCCAATTTTGTGTCCGCATTCAACACATGCCAATGTTTTAAAAAGATTGATTGAAGGGCTGTGGACATGGCGGAGAAGGTAGAACTAAACATCAATCTGTGGTCAAGTGATCTAGATTTAGTTTGATGTAACAAATGATTTCTATCAAGTTGGAGGCAGCGTGTAATTGCTTTATTTACATCAGACTTACTATAACCCCTGGCCAGAAATCTATCACAAATTTCATACAAAGTTGGTTTAAGGGCAAACCTATCAGAATAAATTCTCACTAACCTAACCATCTGTGAGAATGGCAATCCTGTTTTCAACGGGTAGGGATGAAAGCTCTTAGCACACAGTAGACTTTCTAAATAAAGATTTATTGAAGCCTGTTGGGGTTTGAGTAATTACCACATCAAGGAAAGAGACACTGGTATGATCAAAGTTAAGAGTAAACTTGATGGAAGAGGTGTGATGATTCAATTTATCCACAAAAGTACATAGCTCTGAAGGAGATCCATTCCAAAGCAAAAACAAATAGTCAATGAATCTAACAGAAAAAAAAAAGAATACATTTAGAATAATCAGGAACATTTAAAATAAACCGGTTTTCATAATCGTTCATAAATAAATTTGCATAAGATGGGGCCATATTAGACCCCATTGCTGTCCCGGAAAGCTGTAAATAAAAAGCATTTTGAAAAATGAAGTCATTATTATGTAATATGAATTTAATTAAATCCAAAAGAAAAGATGTTGAAGGACTATCATACTTCTCAGTTTTAATAGCTTCAGAAATAACCTGAAGAACTTTGGTGTGGGGTATATTAGTGTACAAACTGGTGACATCAAGTGTCACTAGTAAGACACTCCCCGCAAGGTTATCAACATTTTTTAATTCGAGCAAAAAACCAGTAGTATCCTTGATATACGTAACAGTGTCTCTTACCGATGGTTGCAAGAAATAATCCACATATTGCGATAAAGTTTGTGTAAGTGATCCCCTGGAGGAAATTATAAGCCTACCAGGCGGGTTAACAAGGGTTTTGTGGACTTTTGGCAGGTAATAAATATTAGGCACAATAGGTGAATCCTGTTTAAGAAATCTGAAAGTTTCACCATTGATGATGCCTGACTCATGGGCATCAGCAAGGGTGGAATCAATAATAACCTTAAATTCATTGGTAGGGTCATAAAGAAGATTTTTGTAAGTTGTAGTATCTGCAAGTTGGCAAGAAACTTCCTTAATATAATCAGATCTATTGACTACAACAACTGCTCCCCCTTTATCTGCTGGTAGAATATTGATGTTTTGATTATTTTGTAGAGCTACCATTGCTAGTTTCTCAGGTAAAGAAAGATTGGAATATTTATGTTTATGTTTAGACATTTCAAGCTTGACATCTCGCTTTACTAATTTCATAAACACATCAATAGAGGGGTTGGTTGTCGGTGGATCAAATGATGAACTTGTTTTAAATATTCGATTTGAATCTAGATCATGTTGATTGGAGGACTCATTATTAGGTTTGTCAGAAAAAAAGTCCTTTAACTTCAAGAGACTCTGTAATTTAAATAATTCGACTTCCAACATAAATGGATCCATATAATAAGTTTCAACAAAGGACAAACCTTTGTTAAGTACCATTGTTTCAGCGTCAGATAGTAAGTGATTAGAAAGATGATATATTACTGCCTCCTGTTGGGTTGCCTTTGGTTGCTTATATGCCCTCCGATGTCGGCGACTGCCCCTCCTCCTTGGTTTTGTTTCAAACGACTCTGTGTTGCGATAGCCTCCCGAAAAAAAAGGATTAGTATGATGTTTCTTACTTTTGTTCTTATTAGTAGATCCATCTGAATCACTGATAGAATTTGTTGAGTCTCCTTCTGTATAAACACGGGCAAATGTTTTATTAGTTCGCCGATTAGTTGGTAAACGATAGTGACCAAATGAAGGATTAGACACCCAGGGATACACCCGATTATCCTTATAGTCATTCTTGACAATACGGTATTTTCTTTTTTTAAACGCTAATAGGTCAGTTTCAAATTGTTTAATAGAGTCCTGCAATTTTAATACCCAATCAACAGACTTATCGGAAGAAAAAAGAGGTAGTGATTTAGTTTCAAGTTTTACAATTTCTTGCTGAATTAATGCACCATCAGTTTTAACCTTATCTATAATCAAGTCCAATAAACATTGGTTTAGGATCTCAACCCAATGTTTACAAAATATTTTGTCATTTCTGCCCACAGTGAGCTGATCAGTTATCCAAATTTGGAATTATGCTTTCTTTATAGTATTGCGACAATGTTAGTCCATGTAATTTCAATTCAATTGCCTTTTTCCTTACTTTGAAGTTGTCTTGATAAGCCTCCAAGGGTGTATCAACGTCAAAAGATAAAAAATCTGTGTCAGATGAAACAATTCGTGCAATTTCCTTCTCAGAGAAATGCTTAGTTCCTGTAGATGCAATTGAGGATTCATTATTGGTATCCATAAGGCAATCAAAATAGTGGAAAAATAAAACACAGCCACTGTTGCATAAGTGTTTGCCCAGTAATAACTAGCAAACACAAGGTGCTCTGTCAAAGGTAAATATACAGATAAATTGTTGGTCCCACTTAAGGGCAACAGACAGGCACACTCTCAAAGAAAATAAAATATATATATAAATGTAGGTGCATGGCCTATCTATTTTGTCTGTATCTACCTGCAAGGTAGATACAGACAAAATAATGTATATAAAAATATACAAGCCAGCACTTAGTAAATTTTTACAAAATATCCAAAATGATTTATTTAATCCATATAATCCGAGGGGGAGTATTCCATCTCCCACAAAAAGTGCAAAAGTGCATTAAAAACAGACTGTGCACAACAATTTAAAAAAGTACAAAAAATAGATGGTAAAGAGGTCTGAGGTTGCTATAGACATTATTAAAGAGCAATGGAGGCAGTAAAGTATATAAAGGTGACCCTCAGAAAAACTTGTATATACATTCTCTCTCACTATAACCAACAGCCATTTCAGAGAGAGTCCATCATCAGGGCGAGGAGGAGAAAATAGCAAAAAGTGTACAAGCTCAGTCAAAAAATAATGTGGACAAAAGGAGCATGTCGAGAGTTTAAATAGCGCTAATTACTCACCTGGGAGCCTGCAGGGTTCGCGCCAGCTGCCCCGTCACTGCCAGGAAACCAGCCTCTAAACACAGCACGTCGGTACGTAGCACTGCCCATCAGCACTGCTAGGCAACAGGAAACAAAGCCTGTTAGAGTCCCAGCGTCTGACCGCGCTAGGCAACCACCGACCACCGCATTGTAGGACTGGATCCTTGCGGCGTAAGCGGTACAGACCAATCGAGCCAAAATGGTAACAGCCCAATGACGGATTATGAAAAAAAAAAATTATAAATGAACTAAACAATGAAAGAAATAAGTGCACTTTTAGCTTGCAAAGATGGACACAAAAGATCTATTTATGATTTTCATTAAAAATTGTAGGGGTTAGACAAGATTATATTTAAATATGTGCTTTGGAGGCCTAGAAGGAAGACTATCTGGCCCTTGAAACCACGGTTAGACAAGGTATGCAGGGGAATTTTCCTCTGGGCTGTTGTCTTCAGACCTACTTGGAGCCGCACACTCCATGCACGATGCTTCAAGAAAGATGCTCCCCAGCTTTTCTGATTGTGGATACACATAGCAGCATTCTCTACTTGCCTCCCAGCCGCCAATAGTCAGAAAGTGAATGGCTCTCAGCATGCAGATAGGTGAATGGCCAACGCGGACAGCCATTCATAGTATGGTAGCATACAGAGAACAGAACATGAATAGACATGGTGCTGGCGATGGGTAACTTAGGTAATTATTATAAAAACAATAATTTTGTTACTTTATAAACTGATTTTGTAGCTGCCTCCATTTTGGATATATATATATATATTTTTTATTTTATTAAATTAGGCAATAAAGGCTTGTTGCATAATACCCAATATTTTGTCCTCCATTCTAAACTAGATCACAGAACTGCATGTTCCAATCAGGTATTGTCCTGAGATACTATTTTTGTTACCTACAGAAAATAGTTAAGTGCTGAGGCTGAAGTGGCTAAAGCTCAAGCAGCTGGTGTAAGTATTTCATTCAAAAATACTTGTAAGTTTATTGTAAATAAAACCCATTAAGCTTAGCCACTAAATGCTATTATCCACTTTCTATTACATATGTTTAGTAGTGAAGATAAGCACCTTTTTAAAGCCATGAAAAGGTCAAGTCGTTTGAGCTTTTTTTTTTTAAAAACCATTTTTATAAGAACACACACATTGCTGCAAGATAATAGACCGATTGTATATTTGAAGTATGGTCACCGAAACATGTTTGAAATGGTTACAACAATTTCATTTTGTAAATGGATAAAACTTAGAAACAGTTTTACATAGAAAGTGACGACAAATAAGAGCCACATGGCCCATCTAGTCTGCCCAGTTGTTTATTTAAAACTATACTGACCCTAGACCCTATTTACCCTCAATTTAGTTTTAGATTTATGATATTCTTATATTTATCCCAAGCATGTTTATACTGTTCTACTGTGTTACCTCTACCACCTCAGATGGGAGGCTATTCCACTTATCTATAACCCTTTCAGTGAAGTAATTTTTCTGCACATTTCCTCTGAATCTACCACCCTCCAGCATGCATGACCCCGTGTTCTATTACACCTCTCTCTTTGAAAAATGCCACCCTCCTATAGCCAGTCACAACATTTGATATATGTGAACTCTGCTATCATATCCCCCTGGCCCTTCTCTGCTCCAAGCTATACATGTTACTTCCTCTAGTCTCTCTCTGTATGTTATGTGACACAGGCCTTGGACCATTTTAGTTGCTCTTCTTTGCACAGTCTCTATTGTATTTATGTCTTTCTGGAGATATGGCCTCCAGAATTGAAGACAGTATTCCAGGTTTTATTGCTAACTTAACAAGTATTCTTTGTTACGTGGGTATTTTCAGTAAAAATTGCAATGTTTACTTTAGAAATCATAAACATTAACACGTAGGAGGATAATGCATGTTCTTGTCATTTCCTGGTTCCATATGTACCTTACATTTGTGGCACATTACAGCGAACATGGTTTGAGGTTTTCTTTTAAAATGATTGTAGCTGTAACACTTTCACAAAAATTTTACCCAGAGATTGCTCCATTTCCAGATTGTGTCATTGCTTCTACTTTTCCCCATTGTGTCAAGCAACTTCCTATCGATGTCCTCATCCTAAGTTACCTGCTGCTCCTGTTCATCGTCATCTACAGCAGTAGTTTCCAAACCTGTCCTCAAGGCACCCCTACAGTACATGTTTTCCAGATTTCCTTGCTGGTCCACAGGTGTGTTCATTATTGACTGTTTAAAAGATCAACAGGTGGTATAATTATATACCTTGTTCTGTAGTGAGATCTGGAAAACATGCACTGTTGGGGAGCCTTGAGGCTTGGTTTGAAAACATATGATCTACAAGATGATCCAAGGGGACCTTGGGAATGGATGATAGGGATGTATTTGATAGGGATTTCTCTGTAATTTAATAAAAAGAAAATAAAAATGTAATTAAATTATTTGTGGACATACACAGAAATACAGTACACACCATTTAAAAATGTAATGCAAACAATTGTTTTGTTATAGGTGTAGGTTTTTATGTGGTTTATATGCATATTTTATTTAAATTGACTTTGGGAAAGAATTAGCTTTTGGTTATTTAAAATTCCATGTTTAATAGAAAGATTTATACAAATGTTTCTATTAATATTGTATAGGGTTTTTAAGGTTCTGTTGTTTTAACTTAATACATCTTTTGAAATGTGCTATTTTATATTTAATAAAAGCAACACAATGGTTTGTCTATTTGGGTAAAAAACATAGGTTAGTTCTATGCACAGAACAAAAGTCAGGTCTGGTGCTCCGAACAAACATTATATAATACTATGGTCCAGATTTACTAAACTGTGGGTGTTAAAAGAGTGGAGAGTTAGCCCATAGCAACCAATCAGATTCTAGATGACATTCTCTAGAATAG
>WWET01008202.1:8698-26653 GCA_011038615.1 Limnodynastes dumerilii | reverse complement strand
TTAAAAGCTGGCCTAATTCTGACTGCTGCCTGAATGAACCTCCTAATATACCTGTCTGTGGCAAAGTCTTTGTCAAGAACCGCACTAAGAGCGGAAATCTGCACTTTTAGGGAGCTAACTGCTAATCCCTTATCCAGACCTCCTTGCAGAAATCTAGGATATTACCTATAGAAGGGTTAGTAGTATTAATATTATTCACATTACACCACGAGGCAAATATTCCCCAGATCCTATGATAAATCTTTACTGTAGACAATTTGCGACATTTTAGTAATGTTGTAATTACCTTCTTGGAAAAACCTTGAGTTGTTAGCCCTGCGGTTTCAACAGCCACGCTGTCAATTTTAGACTCTGAGGACATGGATGATAAATCTGTCCTTGCTTGAGAATTTTCGGGTATACTGGTAGATGCCAGGGGAGGTCTATTGCTAGATGTAGTGCCAGAGAGAACCAGGGTCTCCTTGGCCAGTATGGGAGAATGGCTATGACTGTAGACTGTTCTACCGCTATCCTCCTCAGGAGTCTGGGAATGAAGGGAATAGGTGGGAATACGTAGGCCAGATTGAATGTCCAAGGGGCTGTGAGTGCGTCTACTGCTAGAGCCTGATGGTCTTTGTATCGGGAAATGAACAGACCTGTTTTCGCGTTTTCCCGAGTGGCCATAAGGTCGACTTGTGGTTGACCCCACTTTGATACGAGATGTTGAAATATGGCGTTGTCTAATTCCCATTCCCCTGGGTCGATTCTTGTTCTGCTCAGAAAATCGGCCTCTAGGTTCTGTCGTCCTGCTACATACGTTGCTGTTACCGACAGTACATGTTGCTCTGCCCAAGACAGCAGTAGACTTGTTGTCTCCATTAGATTTGCACTCCTGGTGCCTCCTTGATGATTGATATATGCGACTACAGCCTTGTTGTCTGAGTGCACCACTAAATGTTCTCCTACAAGCATGTCCTGAAAGGCCTGACAGGCTAGCAGTACTGCTCTCATCTCTAAAATGTTTGAGTGTACAAACTGTGGTTCTTTTAACCAGGTTCCTTGAGCCCAATGACCTTCGCAAGTGGCTCCCCAGCCTGAGTTGCTGGCATCTGTAGTTAGGATCAATGGCCTTGTTGTTCTGAGTGGTCTCCCTGTGGTAAGATTGTGTATGGCTGACCACCAATACAGATTTCTTCTGGCCCCTGGATCGAGAAGTATCAGCTGCTGGTGGAAAGGGTGGTTTTTGTCCCACTGACTCAAGAAACGTTTTTGAAAGTCTCTTAGGTGAAACCTGGCCCAAACTAGAGTGTCTAGTGCGGCTGACATAAGTCCCAGGACCTTCATACACATTCCTGCCATAGTCCATGGCTGACGACGTAGAGTTATAACCTCCTGCTGTATCTTTTCTGCCCTTGAGGGAGGAAGAAACACCTTGTCTTGGTAAGAATCTATGATAACACCTAAATAAGTGATAGACTGTGAAGGGTGCAAACAACTTTTCCCATAGTTGATTAGCCATCCATGAGATTCTAAGAAAACTATCACCCTTGAGGTGTGAATGTGACATAAATCTAGTGAAGGTGTCGCTATAAGAAGGTCGTCTAAATACAGCCAGAGGAAGATACCCTGTAAACGAAGTGCTGCTACAAGCGGGGCTAGTACTTTTGTGAATGTGCGAGGTGAAGTGGATAGACCAAAGGGAAGAGCCTTGTACTGGTAGTGAACCCCAAATATAGAAAACCTAAGAAATTTCTGATGCCCTGGAAAAATAGGAATGTGAAGGTAAGCATCCTTTAAGTTGACAGATGTCATAAAGACCCCCGGGGGTAAAGACGCTAAAATAGACCTCAAAGATTCCATCTTGAATTTTTGAACCTTTATATGCTGGTTTAAGGGCCTCAAGTCCAAAATAGTGCGGAATCCCCCTGATGACTTCTGAACTACAAATATCTTTGAGTAACAACCCAAAAATCTCTGAGTGACCGGATCCTTTACAATCACTGACTGAGACAGTAAATCTTTTACACTGTTCCTTAAGGCTAACCTTTCCTCCCTGCTCTGTGGGACTGGTGATTGAAGGAACCACTGATGCCTGTTTGACTGCAAGAATTCTAACTAGTAACCCACCCTCCTGAACCACAGAGAGTACCCACCTGTCGGATATTGAATTCTTCCAGAGGTGGCCGAATTTTAACAGCCGTCCTCCCACTGCGGCCTCCGTGGGAGCGCTGGAGCTGTTGGCGTCATTTTTGGGAAGGGACGAAAAAATCGTCCTTCCCTCCCCCTTTGTGCCCGAAAGCTAGACCTGGATGGTCCAGGTTGAAACCTTCTAAGAAAAGATCTTCCTGGTTTATAAGATCTAGCCTCCTTGTATTCACTCTGATATGGTCTAGCAGGTCTATTAAAGAAAGGTCTCTTGGGTTTATCTTGGGGAAGCCAGTTGGACTTTCCGCCAGAAGTCTTCTGGATAATCTCATCCAGTTTTTGGCCAAAAAGATATTCCCCCATAAAGGGAAGAGAGAGAAGACGGTGTTTTGATTATCTGTCGCCCAAGGTTTCAACCAAAGGGCACGTCTAGCCACAGAATTAGATGCAATGGATCTCGCTGAAAGCTTAACCATGTCAAGCGAAGCCTCACATAAAAATTCAGTAGCTAATTGTATATTCTGAACAGTCTTGATAAGATCTGACCTTTTGACTCCATCCATAATATCTTGTTCTAAGGAATTGCACCATGACCTCATGACTCTAGATGTCACTGTGGATGCTACTGCCGGTCTAAGTGCTGCTCCTACCAAACAATGAGTCTTTCAAATTAACTTCAATTTTGCGCTCCATATTATCTTTAAACGTGTTAGCATCTTCAAGAGGGAGTGTAGTCTTCTTAGAGATGCGAGAGATAGCAGCATCTACCCTAGGCGGGTTATCCCATTTCTGAGCCTCATCAATAGCAAAAGGATAAGTTTTAACAATTTTAGCAGCTGCAGAAAATTTCTTATCTGGCGCTTTCCATTCTTCCTGGATAAGATTTTTTATAACTGGTGATATAGGGAAAACCCTACTTTTTTTCTTAGCTTCTTGAAATATAAGATCTTGTAGGAATGAATCTTCCTGTGGCTCTTGTACATTTAAAGCCTTGTAGATTAATTTTAATAAACTCTCAATTAAATCAGGGTTGAGCGAACATTCCTCCTGATAAGCTGTAGACTCATCAGATACAGCCGAGTCCCCTGACAAAACCATACCTTCCTCCACTGATCCTTCTGACTGCTCTGATGCCACAGACCTAGGACGTTTGTGTGAGACTCTATGTAAATCATCCTTAGTAAGGAAAGTGTCAGATAGCGTAGTGCAAAGCATATTAAGAAATTTCTGCATTTGAGGGGATGGCTGTTCTTGTTGTAAGGACAGACACTGCATACATGTCTTTGAATTATAGTTATCAGGTAGCACGGTGTCACAGGCTATACACTTAGAAATAATAGTTGTTTTTGACTTGGACTTCTTTGAAGAATCAGAATCTCTCTTCCCCTTACTGGCCTCAGACCTACGGTACAAAGTGCTAGGGGTGTAACAATGTACAAGATATCGGAAGAAAAACAAAAAACTAGTACATACATATATACAATATATATATTTACCTAGCTATTCTAACTATCTAACTGCCTATAGGTAAACTTACTATCTAACTAATAAGAAAAAATCTAACTATCTAACAAACTAATAAGAAAGAATATCTTTCCACTCATCCTGACCTCCTGGTCGGCTGCCGTTTGTCTTCAGACATGGTTGTCCCTTTCTGGAGACTCTCGCCGACATTCTGGCGAAGAACAGCTTGCCTTAAGTAGGCAGAGGCTGTCTGTAGGCGTCCAGCACGCCACTCGGGCTACGGGAAAATGGCGGCGCCCGTGGACTTCCTGTCCCCGCCATCTCCCAGACGCTAGCACTTCCGGGTGGAAGTGACATCATAATCCGCTGCCGCGCGGGCCCGGAAGCGCACGGCAGAGACTCCGGCCGCTCACTGAAGCAGCTGCGGTGAACGGAGTCTGCTGGAAGGGACATAGGGTCGGCAGCACCCCCTACTTCCGCCATCCTCGTAAGGACAGACCGGAGGAACAAAAAGGTAAGCCCTATACTGCACCTAACAGAACAGGAAATAAAAAGAAACCGGAAAGAGGAAAGGGCAGTCCTTATATACCATCCCGGGGTCTTCTTATTTCCTGTCCTGCACCTACACAGCAAATGGGATTTACCCATCGTTAGTGCTGCCAGGGAGGAGGAGGAGGAAAATGCCCCAACAACAAGCAGGAACTGAAGACATTTGCAGTAGAGGCCTGGCAGAGCATCACCAGGGATGAAACCCAGCATCAGGTGATGTCTATGCGTTCCAGACTTCAGGCTGTAATTGACTGCAAAGGATTTGCAACAAAGTATTAAAAAGTGAAAGTTTGATTTAGGATCGTTTAGTTTGTCCCATTACTTTTGGTCCCTTCAACGTTGGATGCACATATAGAAGCCGTTGTAATTCCTACACCGTTCACCTGATTTGGATGTAAATACCCCCAAATTAAAGATGGAAGTCTGCAGTTAAAGCACATCTTGTTTGTTTCATTTGAAATCCATTGTGGTGGTGTATAGAGCCCAAAATATAAGAATTTTGTCGATGTCCCAATATTTATGGACCTGACTGTAAATCCCTTGTTAGTGAATAGGGACTATGATATAGTTTATCATATTGCATCATGGTTCCACCACAAGCCATTAGCAACACCATCTCTCACCACAAGAAAATGGCACTTGGGTAAGCTGAGTGACATTTAATTTTTCCATTAGACAAACCTAAATTAATTTCTCCAGTTTGCCATGAGGTTAATCTATTAAAAGCACACCTTCCCTGATTGAAAAGGCACAGTGTACACTATAGATACACAGGCCCTTGAATGAGGCATTGGGCCAGATCCAGACCTACGACCGCTAGCGTATTTACGCCAGCCGTAGTCGTAAAAACGCTGTACTCTATGTTCTGTGCATGCGCACGGCAATCATACAGCGTGGGCGTACTTAGGTGCGTAAGTACGTTCAGCCATTAGGGCCGACAGCAGATACGTTTTAAAAGTTAAGGTAGGGTTTAGTAAGCGTAAAACGGCAAAAATACGTAAGACCGAGAGGAGTGCCTAGGGGAGTGCATAGTAATTACGAAAGCGTAAATACGCTATACGCTATGCGTTGAAACGTAAACCGAACGTAGGTCTGGATCTGGCCCATTGTGTCTAACCCCACTGTTTATAATGGAGACACAAGTTTATTATATACAAAAATTATTAAAAGGACTGAGGTAATACACAAAATAATCACAGACTATTACACATGCTCACACGAAAGATGTAAAAAATGCTGAAAAGGCTAGCTCACTTCATATACACAGACAGGAAAAAAGTCAGTACGTTACAGATTCAAAGAATACCTGACTGACTAAACTACACCTACTGAGAGGAGTCCTATTGTATACTAAATGAAAACAGAAAGAGGAATAGCCAAGAGCCTACAGGTCTTAGCAGTAGCATTTGCTAAATCTTGGTACAGAATAACCAGTGGAGTTTCCGCCTGACTGGTTGTATGCCTGCAAGTGTTCCGATGGCCCGTATGGAAATCAGGAATGAAAGGAATTCAGTAGAATTGTAAGTTAAAGATAACTGAAAAAAAAGTTCCTCCAGTCCAACTGGGATATAGAGGAGGAAAAGCTTCTCTTCAAAAGATTTCTTAAAGTGTCAGAGGTCTTCAACCACCAACAATAACCTACTGTCTCATAAAGGATGAGAGAAATACAATTTCACAAAACAAATATTATAACTTCAGAGATTACACTAACTGGTAAAGTAAATCCATACAGTAAAATCTTCACTGATGAACCATGTAAGCAAACTAAAGTGACTATTGATTTTCTCACTTATCACACTTACAAATATATTAATGTACATGAGAATTGACATGTTAATGACCCACCAGCTTATAAGAGCTTACTACAGTTATTGGAGAAAAAAAAAAAAAAAAAAAAAGGATACTTTATAGTGCCAGAAGCATTTTGGGGATAAAGACATTATGGGTACATTCTCATTTAGGATCCCAAATAAATAGCCATAGAGAGATTTTATTACATGACAATAAATAAATAATAAAGCTCCCAGAATGCGCAGCATGTATAACGATTATATTAAAAGACTAGCTAGGAAAAAAATCAGTACTACTATAAACTGGCCATCAGTTTTAAATTTCTTACTAGTGTATTATGAAAATGGTCAATGTTTTTTTTACACTGTGGACAGAAAAGGGAACTGTGTCTGTTAATCATGTATCCATTATGTCTGTTTCTAAAGCATTTTATCACACAATTAAATTTATTTGTTCAATATACCTATATAGAACGTAGACTGTTATACATGCCACTTTCCAAGCAGCGTATGTAAGTGATGTTACAATCCTTAAGATATATATGGTAATATCCAGGGATTGACAAGTGCCTGGTGCTATGTTGTCATGATGACCAGGAATTTTGACCTGATACTGGAGGACAGAGCACTGAGGTTTATCCACTGCCCACCCGCTGTAACGACTGGGAGACAGATGGTTGTCAGTACCATTTCACTAGAAGAGTCTCTCCCACCAGTTTTAGCAGACAGTGAGGTTACCTCTCTTAGTGCAGTCACCACCCATGAATAAAGTGCAGTGGTTGTTGCGCTGCAGTGAAGAGAAGAGCAGAGGAAGTCAGAAGACATCACTTGGTTAGTGATATATAACTTATGTATTCTTATACAATAGGTAATGTAATCAGATATTAGTGTCTGATAACACAGCACTAAAGTTGTTAAGAATGTAACCGCTTATAGCGGAACAATGACTACATCTTATTATCAGACACTAAATAAAAACTGTAAAGGTAAAATATAATAAATACAAAAGTTGATATTGGGCTGGGGGTTATTGCTTCAGAGTCAAGAAGAAGATGAGGTCCAGATCTTACCTATGATATGTCTTAAGTGCTGTTGGCTCTATTTCATCAAGGGTGAGCTCCAAAACTACTTCTTGACTAGGCTGTGGCCATCATAAAATAACTTGGTAAGGAGAAGGTGAGATTGATTGGGAAGGGTTTTTTTTTTTTGTTTTTTTTTTTAATACTTATAAAAGTTTATTGTCTCATGTCCGTAATTACAACTTATCTTATATATGGTAATGCACAAGATTATTTTTCATTTCTCTCTAAACATGCTAATGAACACAAACTGGATAATGGGAGAAACAATGGATATTTAAAGTTTTGATTGTACTTTTTGCATCTTAAAGATATGTAGTGAGGTTTAATCCTCACCACATATCAGCAGAATTTATAATTTTTATACTTGGGTAATTTGGATATTGTTATTGAGATATTTTATTTACCATAGTAATGGTTTACTACCGTTCAGCTTACAGAAACGTTACATTTTAGACCAATTTTTAATCATTGGTTAAAAACTATTTGAATCAGTTTGTTCTTATAACTAAATAATATCTCAAATGTTTCGAAAAAAAAAATTACATTGTTCTCTATAGCGACAGTGATCAGCTGCATGATGTGCACGTGTGTTGTCACATACTTTTTATTATGTAACAGGATCTAACAAGCTTAGTCATCTTTTTAAATGTTTGCATGTTATTTGTTAATGTCAATTGGATAGGCAACAATGCGAACTGGGCGCAAGGGTTAGTACTCCTTATGCAGTACTGTATGTTTAATAATATTCTTGCTAATTTTATTGTCATGTCTGATGTGATATTTTTACTTACCTATTACCTATAAAAAATATACAGTATTATAACCTCCACCTTCACCATAACTTTATCTCCTTATCCCTCTCTTCCTCCTCCTCCTCTACCTCCCTATAACCTAAATATATTCTCCCCAAACAAAACCTCAACTCTCTTGACGTTGCAGCTTTCACCTCTTCCCTTGACCCTCCGCCCTTGATGCTGCCTGCCATCCCTCCTCTGTCTCCATTTGCCGTACCAACCCCTCAATCCTGGCACGCCACACTCACTCGATTCCCCAAAAAAGAAAAACTCCTGTTATGCTGAGTTCCTCTTGAGGAAGTTCCGTTCCATCATATACTTTCTTCATTTCAAGTTCATCCTTTCCTCTTTAAGCTCTGCACTCTCCCTCGCCCAGCAATTCTTCTTCAAGTCCCTCATCCTTTCCTAATCATCTAACCCGTGCCAACTCTTTTCCACCTTCAACTCTCTTCTCTCCCCAGTCCCCCTCTACACTTCTGCCTCTGACTCCACTATCTCCTCCACCACACAAGTCTGCTGCCTGGGTGTCATCATTGACTCCTCACTTTCCTGTACCCCCCACATCTGTGCGCTCTCACTATCCTGGCGCTTTCAGCTCCGCAACATAGTTTGCATCAGACCCTTCTTAACTGCAGATGCCACTAAAATGCTCATTCACTTTCACATTATCTTCCGTCTTGACTACTGCAACATTCTCTTCTCTGGACTACCTCTGGTCTGTCTTGCAACCCTACAAGCCTTACTTAATGTCATAGCCAGACTAATCTTCCTCTCCAAACACACTGCCTCCATCTTCCATTTCTATCTCTACACTGGCTTCCTGTCCCTTTCAGAACTCTCCTCAAGCTCCTAACAACAACTTTCAAGGTTCTCTCCTCCATCAACACTCCCGTCTGACCTCTCTAGTCTGCCGGTGACTGCCACCTCAACTACAACCTGACTAGCTACCTCTCACTCCAGCATCCAGCACTGGAACAACCTACCACAACCTCTCAGGCAATCCGACACCCTCCAATCTTTCAAACATTCCCTCAAAAGCCACTTCTACAGGCAAGCTTACTCTTCCTCCACCTAAGCTTACCTGATCTCCCCATTTTCATCCTCGTGTCTCCTGTTTGTTCAACCCCTCCACTTTGCATGTTAGCTCTTATGAGCAGGTTCCTCCTTCCTCCTGTCATCACCCCTCTACCTTGTTCTCTAATTCCCACCTCTTCTCTCTACTATCTCTCACCTTATTCACCTGTTCCTACACACATATCCAGCATCTTTATTTTCAATACATATTTTTCTGCTATTTTGTAGTGTATTTTATTTTTGCATTGTGCCTGTATTGTATTCCTTATTTATTTAAGCTTGTTCCATGTCTGTTAATTGTATCGTATGTGTAACTATTGGCTTTGATACTGTGTGGTGCCCTATAATAATAATAAAAACACACTGTTTCTAAGTTGTGTGTGCCAGTATGTGTCAATGATTGTAGATTAAAGGTCAGCAGTTTTATTACTGAAAACCAATAACTTAAATATAAGTTAATAAAATGTACCTTATCGTCTTGGGAATCTGACTGAAGAAGGCTATGCTGTTGAATAGCCATTGGAGGCGGCAGTGGGACTGCATCTGGTCCTTCCTCACTTTCTTCCTCTCCACAACTCTGCATGCCAGATGACGAGGATTTAGAAAGTGTTCCACTACTGAGGCCTTCATTCCGGACGCGCTACAGAAACAGTTATAAACAGTCAATTGGAGAACAGGATATTGCGTACTCAAGCAGCTACTTTATTAATGATCTTATTATGTTGCATTACATAACAGGCGTAGATTATTATTATTATTATTTTGATAGGAAGTCAAGAATTCAGTGGAGTGCCTTTAGGGTGTGAGTTTTTTTTTTTGTTTTTTTTTTAAATCTCCCATTATTAAGATAGGAAATTTCAGTGTTGTACTACATGTCAAATGACATCCCTGGGTGTACTAAGGCATCACATGAGAAGACAGTTGTAGCAGGCTCCATGTTGGATGCCCCGTCACCTGTGATGTCACATAATTTATTCACTGCACTGAGCAGGGGGGCATGATATTTGAGAGAAAGGAGATTTTTAGATACAGATCATATATTAATTTATAAATTAACATTTACAATGATCAAAACATTGTTGCTATTCACTAACCTCTTCAATAGTCTCATCTTGTGGCGTTGCAGCACTATCATCAGAATCCTTTTGGTAGCTAGAATCTGTGTTCTTGCGCACCTCCCTGCTTTTCTTGTGTTTATGAGCCAGTTTTTTCACATGCCCATCAGCTTTCCCACTACTAAGACGCCTCACTGGACTAGTCAACCATTTTCGTAATGTGTTACCAGGGCGCTTAGGACCTGGGGAGCTTTGTGTACCAACCATGTGGGATTGTAGAGAGTTTAAAGAAGCTGGGGGACTAGAATCATTACCAGGAAAAGAGTCTGAATTGGAGAAAAAATAAATAAATTCGAAAAAAAAACCAAAAAAAAACAAACAAACAAAAGATATGGAAATATTACACAACTGTTTTAATGGTGTCTTATACTGAATAATTAGAACATAGCTAGAAAAAGCAAATATCTATAGTTACTAATAGGAGATATTAAATTTAGGGTATCTAATATGATAATTGCCAAGCACATGTAAATTAAGGAGTCTCTATGGGGCATCTTAAGTTTTAGGCTACCAATGTAAAATGGAATTGGTTATCGTTCAATATATTTTTGAGAATATTTGTTCAAAATAGAAAATTGAGAAAGTTATTTTTGTATGCATCTAGTAAATCTAACAAAGCTATTCCTGCATTTGAAATGGATGTTCAATAATGACCTCTAAAAATGTATCATAATAAAACTTGTACAGATTTTTATATATTTGGAAACATAAGTTATATCTTTCTGCTTTGACTTGAATAATTATTGTGACTATATCTGTGTGTGACAACCTTAGTACAAAATATTAGTACAATCTAGAAAAAAAACAAGAAAAATTAAAGAGTTTATAAATCATCCTTATGGTTATTCAACCAGGGATCTTGGATGACTGTTAATAAAGCTGAGGTATTTCCAGTAACAGAACACCCAGGACTACAACTGCTAAGTAGAAATAAATGGCTTCTATAGTCTTATGATTCTTAGTATAATATAGTCTAACAAATAGTAAATCTTGGAAACATAGTAATGAAATGAATGAATTGCATTAAGTGAACTAGTATAAAATAATTTAAAAGCGAAGAAATAAGTCTATTTAAGAAAATTTTATGTATGCTGTATTTGTCTATAATATTTTACATACTAAAAATGTATAAATTAGCATTATCTTAAAACAGTTTTTTTCCATTAAGAATGCATTGATTAAGGAAAGTTAAAGTGCATTTAATATGGAGTATATATGTTCAGCTACTTCCATATACTGTAGTTCCAGCATACCTTCACACTAAATTTTATTTGTAGTTGTTCATGATGCCCTAGAATTCAACACATTTAAAGGTGCATGCACACTATACAATTATCTGGCAGATTATCTGAAAGATCTGTCTGTCGGAATGAAAATGTGTTAATAGATGAGAGCAACTGACAATACCATTTGCTCTCAAACATTACCAGATTTTCATTCCAACTGCAAGATCTTTCAGTTAATCTGCCAGATAATTGTATAGTGTGTATGCACCTTAACACACACATACACACACACCTGATGATCAAGGTGAAGATGAAGGAATACATGGGACCACTGAACACACACATTCAAATTTCCAGCAATAACGTAATTTTCAATTTGGTATAGGAAAGGCACAAATGAGAAGATATTAGGGTAAGACAAAAACACATCTCATATACCAAATCATGCCTAAATTATGTAGTCTTGGTAATATCACTGTTATGCTGGTTACTGAACTGAATATCATACAAATGTGTTTCAACACTGTTTTATCAGTATAAATAATAGTATTAGGTTTATCCTGCGCTAGCAGATCTACAGGATGATTCAGGTAGTGGGAATCTACCTGCCCACAAACTATTTATAAAGCAAATAATTACAATTTTACACCAAAATCATCCAGCGCTCTGATAGGTAGCTATACTAAAATGATCAAACAATAAACTGTTAAATATAAATTCTGTAAAAATTAATAAAAACATACATTTGCGCGAGAGAGAGAAAACACCTATAGGTGTACAGGCAGTCTAAATTTGTGATGAAATGTAACAAATGGGATTCTTCTTAATTCTTTCTCTCTTTCCTCAAAGTTCTCTTATAAGCAGGGAAAAGTACCACTTTGACAAAGAGCCTTGTTAAGGCTTGAAACACGTGAGTTAACAAGCTAACACTCAGATCACACTGTGACCGGACTCTTGATTGGGATTATTCCAGTGTTTTGTCTTGAGGGAGCAGAAGCCCGGGCCGACTTCTGAATGGAGACTGAGTTTCATCTGATCCATCTCGACCTGGTACGTAGGGATAAGGGCTGTCTGTGCTGCTAAACATCCATTTTATTTCTGTTTTTAACAAATGGTGTTTCAATTGTATTGTAATAAATGATTTTGCTGAGACATACTGCACCTATTTGTGTTATATATGGATACTCAGAAGTCTCATAATGGTTGTGTGGAGACTTAAATGTGTCAGGAAAATTAGACATTTCTGAACAGAAATGTTAAAGAGGCTTTATGGAAACTCAGAATGGGTGGAATGGAATTTTAGAAGTGGCATGTTGGAAATTTAGATGTGTCAGGACAATTAGAAGTGTCAGGGAGTTTAGAGGTGGATGAAAGGGAATGGAATTTGATAGTTTTACTGTAAAGGCAGAGAAGTATGCATATAGAATATTACCATGTATCCACCCACTGCATCAGACACCATAGGGTGTCATTTGACATTAGATTGTTAAATCATTTAAAATATAGCATCTATTTGTAAATGAGAAATACATGCAATACAATTTTAATAAGATAATATTTTATGCTGGCAAACTGCCTAACAATCAAACAGTGATGATTTTATCCATCACATCTGATAATATGACTTCAGCTTAGACAGATCATTTTATTTTGGAGATAGATAGATAGATAGATAGATAGATAGATAGATAGATAGATAGATAGATAGATAGATAGATAGATAGATAATAGATAGATAGATAGATAGATAGATAGATAGATAGATAGATAGATAGATAGATAGATAGATAGATAGATAGATAGATAGATAGATAGATAGATATAGTGAAGAAGTGCCAATGGTACAAAAGTTCATATTTATTTACATATAATCTGCATGAACTCCTCACCACATTATAAGTATTATGCTGTGTTGGTTAAAACACGTGGCTACGTGTACTAAACAGGGCTTTTCCATATGTGAATTCTGTATCATTACTATCCGCTGCTATTTTCTCCCTGTACAACATTGACACACTGCGTTGTGTTCATGTTTAATGGTGTGTTGAGGACCACTCCCCACCAAAATTTTCCACTGTTGTTTTAATTGTTCCAGGATTCTGGACAACATTGTAGCAGATTGTTACACTTTTTATTGATTTGTTGTCAGAAAAATATTTTTTGTTTAAATAAAATTACTGTGTTTTCAAACAACACTTTGGTTGTGTATGTTGGTGCAGGTTGGACATCTCAAATTTCTACAGTTATTTAATGTATGTTTGGAGCACCGGACCTCTTTTGTTCCTTGTATTTACATAGTGGTCACATTGCTCCTTGGCTGCACCCCTATATTTATATATACACTTGCACATATTTAATTTGTTGGACGGAAGCGCAGCCATTTTTTTTGCTACTGTTTAGTTTTATTTGGAAGTCTGACCACTCCCCAAACATGGCCTCTGCATGCTATTGAAATGCAGGTAGTGTCTTAACAGAGACCTCCTGTGTACACATATAGCACATGGATAGGGACTCACCTACAGGAGGTGCCTTGACGCTGGGCAGGTGAGCTTAATCCAATATAGCTATATTGTGAACTAAACCTCCTTTTTATTTATGTATATAAATCTCTCTCTCTCTCTCTCTCTCTCTCTCTCTCTCTCTCTCTCTATTTTTGTAAACTCCCCATTCCTTACAGCACCTGCTGAATAATTACATTATAAATTGATTTGAGCAACCTCCATTTTCTGTGTTTGTTTCAAAGTATGTCTGGGATAGCAGCTGACAGGGGGTGCTTTTTCAGAGTGGCTATTTTGGAGACTTGGGGACCTCTGCCGGGGGATAGCTCTCAATTTAAAAATACATGATATACGACCCAAAGTTGGGGCTCTGACCGTTTTAGAGTTAGAACATGAAATAAACAAAGATCTAGCGCTATATGTATATGCTACTGAGCCTTAGAGGTAATTGGGTCTACCACCCCAGTATACACATTTACAAAAAAAAAATATTAAACCCTCTAATATGCTCTGCGCTACATTAGCTATAAAATCACAGTAAAAACTTAGGATAGTTACTTAATTGTCAAGCCACTACGATGGCAGACAGCTTTTCAAAGTTTAATACTTTAAAATGTTTATCCTGCATGATTCCAATCCTTTTTATTCGGCAGTCACTTGGAAACAAGCATGAGTGAAACAAATTGGTGTACTCTCTATTCAATCAACATGATAAAAACTATAAAACATAAGAACCTCTACCCCCAGATTTCCTCCCCTCATACCAGATTGTGGTTGACAAGTTCTAGATTTAGTCCCTCTTGCGGTCCTCAGCCCGGGTTTACAAAGTCCTGTTGGGGAGATGAGAGCGCTGATCCACGTGCTGATTCTCAAGGTAAGTAAAATCTGTTAGGGATGCGAGTGTTTTCCCTTTCTGACGCGTTTCAGGCCTGGACGAGGACCTTTTTCAAAGTCTATATATATCTATATATATAGAAACATACATATTCTATATATCTATAGAATATGTATGTTTTATTCAATTTTACAGAATATTTAAGAGTTCGTTGTTTGATCATTTTAGTATAGCCTCCTATTAGAGCGCTGGATGATTTTGGTGTAATTCACTGAGTGTTGTGATAAAACAGTCCAGCACGCTCTCTATTACAATTATTAGGTCGATATGGTGTATACTCAGTTTAATTTACAAAGATGTTATGATTTACATTGTAAATATTCCTAAATATATATCTGCATGATCCATTTCAAACAGTGCCATTTACTAGCTGAATATAAATGGCTACAACATTTCCTTATAACTTACCTTTGTGATTAAATATACCTTCCATTTCCATGCTACTTCTTGAATGTGCAATGCACAATGAACTGCAAGGGACTAAGCCCTCTGCCGCTGGTGACTTGTCAGTAGTCCGAACTAAGCACCAGTCAGGTTTGTCATTTGGCCTCTCAAGAATTTCCACAGTCTGCCCCCGTCGTATTGTCAACTCATTGCTATTGCAAGCAGTAAAATCATGTATAACCACAGTTAGCTCACATCCTCCTGAAAGCTGTAGAATAAACAGTTAAGGATTTATTTTAGTGCACTAAGATTCAAATATTTTTTATAATTAAAAAAAACTTAATTAAAAAATTAAAAAATTTAAACAGATAAAGAACATATTCTGGCAATATAACCAATTTAATCAAAACCTACCTCCATATATTCAGTTTCCTACCTATTACCTGTATTAAAGACCAATCCAGTGCCCTTTCAAGTTAATTATCCCTTAAAACAAGCACAATGCAAGCTGTCCACAGAAGCAATGTGACTGGACTGAATAGTGTGAAAGAGTATATTATGTTTGTATAAGCATTAAACCCAATATAGACCATATTTTGCGGTTTTAAAACTGTACGTAATTTCTAGCTATTCATGCAGGTTTGGTCCATGTTGTTCAAGTGGGTGAGATGACACATATGAACTACAATTTTCAGAGAGTGTCAAAGATTCTAATCTGAACTGAGATTTGGATTTTATCTTCAAAAACATTAGAACATTTTTCAAGGTCATTTTAGCCTTCCGAAAGGAGAAATTTCTCACAAGGTTTAGTTTCCAGGTGGACTGAAGCAGGTTGTTTTAAAATCATCTCCATATGATGCGGTCACCCAACTATTTTACTGTTGGGATAGTGTTGGTTTGGGACTGGGCAGTGTTCTCTTTGAACTTAATCCACTTTTAACAGGGGTCCCTGATATATTTTTCTAAATTCATGCTTTGATGACTTTTGTCCACCTCCAAGTAATGGGATACTTCTAATCAATCTCCCTTATTTCTATGCAAAACTCTTTCAAAGTGATTGTTAGCCTCTCTATTGAGATGAGTTATTTGAAACTGCAATGTCTGGTAAAATGCTGTAGCTTCAGTTCCCTCACAACTGATCCAACAATTCTAACTGATTTATCCAAGCAATTTTATTATTTTGTAGCCTGTTCTGTAACCATAAAAGCTGAACCTGTTGATTTACAGATAGAGACTAATTTGTTAAGGCAATATCTTGTATTTGTGTAAATTTAGAGCTTCCACAGAGTAGAAGTTAAATAATAAATCAAGCAATATTTTTTTTTGTATTTATTTTAACGTGAAAACAAATATGAGTTGGATCATTAATTTATGATCCTTCTGCCTGAAATAAATGAACAATCAGTGTCGTTAGCGTCAGAAAGAAAAACATTTACACACACAAACTAAGTCCTACTAAAGCAAAGAGGAAAATAACAAAAACAAACTAGACAATATTCTTTCCCTTTCTATACTATACAGAAAGGAAACCTTAGTCAGATTCTAAGACATCTTTGATCAGATTCTAACTTTTATTTTGTATTACCAAATTTTTGGTAAATATTTAAGAATAGTAACAAAAAATACATTTTCTGCAGTTACTTACCTGTAATTCTCAATCTATGGACAATGTATTAAACACGAATAACAAACACAACTGAACTTTTCATCTAGCATCTATTAGTTTCCTGTACTAGGATGTAATAATGATGTAGGATAATCTGCAGATCTCAAAATCTCTTGTGAAACTCTATGTAATTGACTAATGCTTTAGTGTCCATAACTAAGCATATACCAAACACACTATCCTTTACATATCACCCAAAAGCGAACTTCCCTAATAAAATATTTTAAGTATAAATGAACATTCTCAAAATAAAAGCATATTTATTGCTTTATGGTCAATTAAGTGACCACTAGTGTTCCAATCAAATTGCAATGACAAGCTGGCCATTGAAAACACTGGTCATAATTAAATGGGGCTGTGCATCATTCACCTTGCTGTTTTTTGCATATGGCTATCATTTATAACCAACATCATATCTCACCTTATCGCTATCTAAAGTGTTCTGCGATGTTCTGGATGCAATTGATATTGTATCAGGTTGACTGCCATCTCCTTGACTGTCAAAGTCTTCCCCATCTCTGAAAATGAAATGTAATTGTTTTTGCAGCATTCAAAATAAATTAAATGCATGCAAAATCATTACAGAACACATAGTTTTATTAAATAAAAATTAACAATTTAATTTAAAAACATATATTGTTGGTGTTGTACCCCCTCCCCCCAACAGTTTAGAGAAAAAATAATCACAATAACAACGTACCAGATCATGACGGGTCACAAAAACATTTTGCAATGACCCAACTGTAAAACAATTAACTCAAGACATCGGACAAATCCTACAGAGGGGCCAAGTTCTAATCAGTAATATATATATATTAGAGTTAGGACTGCTCCCACAGAGAAGCCTTGATGTTGGCGGAGGAGCAGCTTATCAAATTTCTGCAGATTTTTGTAACTAATTCTCTGGTTTTTATTTTAAAGATAGAAATTCATATTTAGTTACTGAGTAATGGCTAGAGTGCCAGGCAATGCCTTACTTTTTGTACAAATTCCCTGCCTAGTGCACCTGCCGTGTATATTACTTTAACAAACTAATTTGAGCAGCCTCTTTTTGGATTTTGTGTTTTAAAGTCTCTTTGAGATCACAGCTGTGAGGGAGTGTGGTCTCAGAGGAGCACTGGAGGCCCAGGGAGCCTCCATGAGGTATGCTCTTGGTTTGAAAAGAAATTGGATATTTGACCCAAAGTTGGGGCTCTATTTAGAGTTAAGATTAGAGTTAGGACTGCTCCCACAGAGAAGCCTTGATGTTGGCGGAGCAGCTTATCAAATTTCTGCAGATTTTTGTAACTAATTC
>WWET01008201.1:14094-26416 GCA_011038615.1 Limnodynastes dumerilii | reverse complement strand
TATGTCCCACACAGCGTCGGACTGGACCACCGGGGAGCCAGGGGGAATCCCCGGTGGGCCCCGGTGTCTGTAAACTCCACCCCTTTTTGCAGGGGGGTGGAGACTTCTCTTAGAAGCCTGCACCCCCCGCGCCGCAGAGCTGGTTAAGGCCGGGGATGCCGCTGCGCTCACTTCAGCGCATCCCCGGCCGTCTTCCCTGTAGTCCCGCCGCTGCTCTTCTCCTCTGCGGCGGGACACAGGCTCTATGACGTTGTGTGACCCCAGGTCACGCAACGTCATAGAGCATGCGTCCCGCCGCACAGGAGAAGAGCAGCGGCGGGACTACAAGGAAGGTGGCCGGGGATGCGCTGCAGTGAGCGCAGTCCCCGCCCCGGCCTTAACCAGCTCTGCGGCGCGGGGGGTGCAGGCTTCTAAGAGAAGTCTCCACCCCCCTGCAAAAAGGGGTGGAGTTTACAGACACCGGGGCCCACCGGGGATTCCCCCTGGCTCCCCGGTGGTCCAGTCCGACGCTGTGTGGGACATATATGGGTATTTTCCCTATTGTCTAATTTTGTATCTCCTTCTTTTGGTCTAACTGATTTAAGTGTCCATCAATTATGTGGGGCAGGGGTTGGGAGGGTTAATCAACCTCATTTTTTGAGTGCGGCTTTCAGTTCTGTATAGAAAACACTGTATACAGTACACAGCCCCACTGTTTTGTACACACCTTCCTCCCCTTAAACCTACAAGAGAACACAGACAGCCTGGTCTACAATGGAGCTTCCTGTCAGGCCTACTGCACACTACAGGGGACTACCCCTTGCTTACCACAACACTTCCCAATGGGAAAACTAACTTACTTTAACTGTTACTATAACTTAGAACAAATGGCCAGGCTACAAGCACGATAGGAGGTTCCCCCTTCTTACCTCTTCTTTCCTGCCAGGGCATGTACCCCACCACTGGTGGTTGAGAAGTGTAGTTCTGTGCTCACTTTTTAGGGATAACTCACCAGAGGCCACCTGTTGCCCCTCACAAGAGAGGGTGGTTATCAGACCTGGTGGTCTAGTGGGGAAGGGGTGTGCAGTACAGAGCCACCCAGGGGTCTTACTCTGAACAAGGGGGTTATTGGGGGCAGGGCCTCCCAACAGGAGCACACTCCCTGGTGGTATAGGGAAGGGTGCAAGGATAAACAGGTGAATGGGGGGGGAACAGATCCCTAGGGGTCTAGGTTGGGAAAACCAAGTGCAGAGCCCTGCTTGTTGCCTGGGGAGGTGGGTGAGAGGCGGGCTTCAGCAAGGGACTGTCAGTCCCATGGCACAGCAGCTATTGCTCGTTGCCAAGGGGGATACTGAAGCCACAGCCACACAGCAGACACTTGTCAAGGGGGAAAACTGGAGCCACAGCCACATAGCAAACGCTTGTTGCCAAGGGGGGATACTGGAGCTACAGCCACACAGCAGAAATGCTTGTTGCCAAGGGGGGATACTGGATCCACAGCCACACAGCAGAAATGCTTGTTGCCAAGGGGGGATACTGGATCCACAGCCACACTGCAGAAATGCTTGTTGCCAATGGGGGATACTGGATCCACAGCCACACAGCACAAACGCTTGTTACCAAGGAGGGATACTGGATCCACAGCCACACAGCACAAACGCTTGATGCCAAGGGGGGATACTGGAGCTACAGCCACACAGCACAAATGCTTGATGCCAAGGGGGGATACTGGAGCTACAGCCACACAGCAGATGCTCATTTCCAAGGCGATTAAAGGGTGCAGGACCGAGGTACAAGGCTCAGGGTGCAGGGCCAAAGCGGGAGGGCTCAGGGTGCAAGGCCAGAGGCTGGGGCTGTCGGTCCCCTGGCATGACAGCCAATGCTCATTGCCAAGGGGGGATACAAACTCCTCTTCTTATCTGGATCGCTGTCCCGAATGTGGGGTAGGGGGTAGTCTCCTTCTATTACCTTTTACCCATGGGCCTTTTGCGAGCCCTTGGATAACAGGCGGCTGCTGCTGGGTCTTCATTTTTCCTACCCGCGGGTATTCTGGCTGTCATGGGACTTCTGGTTCTCCTGCCTGCCAGCCGCCTAAAGTCTGCAGTGAGTCTTCCTCGAAGTCTTCCTCTTCCGCCTGTGGGTCTTCTCCTTGTGACCGCAGGACTTCCTCTTATGTCTCCTTCCCTGGAGTCTTCTCTCTTCTCCGATTTCTCCTGGCATACAACTGAGCTCGGGTGGAGTCAATAACATGGCGAGCTCTGATTGGATTGCCGCGCCTCTCTTTGATTGGACAGTGGCTGCGTCCATGTGTCCCGTCACGCTGCCTCCCCATTGGCCCACGGTGAATCCTTTCAGAATCACCATGGTCTGCCGGGGAGACAGCAGCGGCTCGCCGGGTGCCGTGTACCTGGACCTGAGAGAGGCTGAGTACCGCCTCACAGCCCCACTGTACACAGCCCCAGTGTATTGTATATACAGCCCTACAGTATAGCCCCACTGTACACTGCCCCACTATACATAGCACCACTGTACACTGCCTCACTGTACACTGCCCCACTGTAGTGTATACACAGCCCCACAGAAATTAGTTAGTTATACACAGCCCCCTGAGAACCGAACCCGCTCATCTCTAGTAAGAACAATGGGGTAGATCCAGAACTACGTCCATCTTCCATAGACGGAAATTCAATGACCAATAGCTACTGCGCATGCGTAGTAGCTATTGTACGTAATCTGTTTATCGTTTCGATTAAGTACAATAGCTATTACGCATGCGCAGTAGCTATTGTTCATTGAATTACGTCCGTCTATGAAAGACTGACGTAGTTCTGGATCCGGCCCAATGTCTCTTCTTTATCCTTATTACTGGTTATACTGCACTAGAATCACAGACACTACAACTGATGTGTAAGAAGGATCCAATGTCTCTTCTTTATCCTTATTACTGGTTATACTGCACTAGAATCACAGACACTACACCTGATGTGTAACAAGGATCCAATGTCTCTTCTTTATCCTTATTACTGGTTATACTGCACTAGAATCACAGACACTACACCTGATGTGTAACAAGGATCCAATGTCTCTTCTTTATCCTTATTACTGGTTATACTGCACTAGAATCACAGACACTACACCTGATGTGTAACAAGGATCCAATGTCTCTTCTTTATCCTTATTACTGGTTATACTGCACTAGAATCACAGACACTACACCTGATGTGTAACAAGGATCCAATGTCTCTTCTTTATCCTTATTACTGGTTATACTGCACTAGAATCACAGACACTACACCTGATGTGTAACAAGGATCCAATGTCTCTTCTTTATCCTTATTACTGGTTATACTGCACTAGAATCACAGACACTACACCTGATGTGTAACAAGGATCCAATGTCTCTTCTTTATCCTTATTACTGGTTATACTGCACTAGAATCACAGACACTACACCTGATGTGTAACAAGGATCCAATGTCTCTTCTTTATCCTTATTACTGGTTATACTGCACTAGAATCACAGACACTACACCTGATGTGTAACAAGGATCCAATGTCTCTTCTTTATCCTTATTACTGGTTATACTGCACTAGAATCACAGACACTACAACTGATGTGTAAGAAGGATCCAATGTCTCTTCTTTATCTTTATAACCGGCCTATATTGTACTAGAATCTTTTTCTCTGTTTTAGGTGATAAACCAGGAAAATGTCCAATGCGTATTATGAATCTGAACTTTCCTAACGAGATACCGATTCCAAAGTGCATTAATGACAGCCAGTGTGATGGAGCAAAGAAATGCTGTTTTAGAAATAATTATGAAATAACATGCATGGATCCTATTTTTCCTGGTAAGTGGAACTCAGCACCTGGGATACACATGTACAAAGAATAGACGAGAAATGATTCAATAAACAAAATACTAAATGATGAGAGAGGTATAGGAACTGCGATGTCCTGGATAACCTTTTGATGCAGCCACAATGGTGTACTGTGTGAAAGGGTTTCCAAAATCCTAGACTAAATATGCCGATTAAACAAAAAACAGTACTGGGCGCTTCTTTAGTTTAAAAATGACGAAAAGAAATGTACAATATATTAATATAAGCAACGCTCAAATCCAAGAGAAACAAATAAAACATTGAGATGAATATAACAGCACAGGTATGAATTGATCTCTATCTGCGTTCTGCTAGAGAGATGGCAATACACCTGATGCACACATCAAAAGCTTGTGGGAAACTACCAAGATGACCCCAACACAAGGAGATCGTTGTGGTGTTAGCAGTAGTCAATAGCTGTCGTTATAGTCACGCTAGTGTGTGATTAGTGTGTAATTCAAAAGTCCAAAGTCTCTGTGCAAGTGTCCCGGAGTACAAGCACGCAGTCTTACTATTACCACAAAGTGATGCAATATGACTGGACCTCTTTCTAATATGTGAATGAGGAGTCATGGTTTGACAAGACAGATAATAGGCGATGATAAGTTTATGCACATACCTTTTGGTTGTGAATCCGACTTTGTTTTTTAATCGGTGGAGGAGGTGGCGGTGCTCAGCTTTAGGAGGTTTTGACACTAGGGGGTCTATTTACTTATGATTTCATTTTTTAATGAACGATGCTGATCCAGGTTCGCATATCTTCGCAGCGAGCCTGGCAGCATCGTTCATTAAATTTACTATTACTCACCCTACCTGCGAGGTCCCACGATGATGTCTCTGCTCATCGACTGACGCGTTTCGAGGGACAAAGCCTCTGTTTCAAACCACTTTGAAAAAGAGGCTTTGTCCCTCGAAACGCGTCAGTCGGTAACTTCCAGGACCCCTCAGTGCACGCTCCTACCGCTGGATCACTGCTACATCCCGACTGCCTGCGACTTTGAACATCTTGGACGCATCCCGGGCTCTCTCGTCCTCGCATCGGGTACGGGACTCTGTTTTCCACCTTCCCCTGCATGATGGGCATAGACTGTTCATTTTAAGGAGTCCTCTATTCCCAAAGAGGATCTTTAGGATCCTGTAGGGTTTTTCATTCATTTTATTGTACTTTTGATTTTATTTATGCTTTTGTTCTGGCCAAATCTATGTTTTAACAGCCAGTTGTTTATAGAATAAATTTGTTAATTATTTATTGTCTTTTTCTCTTGATCCCCTATTATGCTAAATATGGAGATACAAAGGATATCTACTATCAACATATAGTGAACTTCAACTCTTAAAGCTATAGGACTTCCATTTTTTCCTCAAGGATAAGTGTTTGGCCCTTTTTTAGTTAACTGCACACCTATTTTATATATAGATTTATATATATAGAGAGTTTAATCTAGTTATTGCACAGCGCCTAATTGTTTGACTATTTTTCTATTTTTACGGTTCGATAAGACTGTTTGCATTTGTTCCTCCCGTGACCTTGCCAATTTACGCATTCTGGCCACATAGCTAATTATCTGCCCTCTTATCACTGCCTTTGCATGCCAAAATACTACTGGGTTATCCCAGTGCTCAAGGTTGTTGTCTAAAAATTCTCCCCAGCAACCATTCAGATATTGCCGAAAGTCTTCGGATGTTGCGAGATACTCAGGGAAGTGCCAAATACAAGTGTGCTCTTGAGGGACCGGTAACTCATTATAAAATCATATGTTAGTTGTGACAACATGCGACATTAAAGAATCAGCAATCAGCACAAAGTCAATGCGGGGCAAGGTATAATGAACAGCTGAACAAAATGTAAAAGATCTATCAGACGGGTTTAATATTCTCCACGGGTCAATTAACTGCAAATTAGCTTGCATTGCCACTATGTGACGCCATAAGTGGAAGATGGATGGGGATTTATCCACAGTGGGATCAATCACTTTTGATTTAAAAAAACTGTCAGGTTATCGAAAAATTCACCACTCCCCAAGTTAGGTGCTTAAATGTTGACCAAAGTATACTTTGTTTGATAGATAATGATATCTTGCACCAGGTAGTGTCCCTCTGGATCTACAATCCTCTCCCCCAGTGTATACCGCTAAATGCTGTGCTTATATATGCTTATGCAAAAGAATAGCTACCCCCATGGATTTATTTTGATATGAAGCTGCTACACACTCCCCTATCCAGGGAGCCCTTAGTGTTGAAGAATCCCCTTCTACCCAATGGGTTTCCTGTAAAAAGACTATGTCCGGCTTCGATTTCTTAAGGTATTGAGATACCCTTTTACGCTTGCCTGTAGAATTAAGGCCTCCCACATTCCAGGAGATCACCTTAAACCCTGTCTTGGTGATTGTAGATGAGGGTGTATATGTTGGTGTTGGTGAGACGTTTTTTGATATTGTGAATATGTTCGCTAATGCTGGTTTTTAAATTCCTGGACATTCTACTGACGTACTGTAGCCCGCATGAGCACTCTAAAAGGTATTTTATTCCCTTGGAGTTGCATCTGATGTTCCTGTTGATCTCAAATTCTTTTCCTGTCACCCTAGACTTAAAATTTGTACATGGGTGGGTGGAGAGATGGGTGGCCCAGTTTTACATAATTCTTCTATAGAAACAGATTTACGTTCTGCCCATGAAGTGCCTACGGACCTAGTCAAATGAGCTTTCAACCCATTAGGGACCTCTATCCCCTAAACCTCATAAGCTTTCAGAATACAGGTCCTGATCCATCTGGCTATCATAGATTTAGAAGCTACAAAACCTTTCCTTTTCCCTTGAAAGAGAGTAAACAATTGTTTAGATTTTCTAAATATAGTCGTCCTATCCCGAAATTTACTAACCACTTTAGGCAAAAACTGAGGACTAGTCCTGAGGACTACTTTATCGTTCTAGCCTTCGAAACCCTTCTAGCGGATGTAATGGTAAGTTGAAAAACCACCTTAAGAGTCAAATCCCTTAATACCACTTGATCATTACTGTTTCCATAAGGAGAAACATCTAAAACCAAAGGCACATCTAAAACCAGGTTCAAATCCCATAAAGTCATGGTAGATCTATACACTGGTTTTATTTTGGACACTGCTTGGACAAACCTCTTGACATATTTATTTGAAGCTAAATCAAAGTCTAACAATTCACTAAGTGCAGATATCTGTACCTTAATGGAGCTCAGAGCTAACCTCTTGTCGACTCCCTCCTGTAAGAAATCTAAAATGTCAGCAACGGATTTGCTGTCAGGATTCCGGTCATAATCTCTACACCAGAAAGAAAACACTCTCCAGATTCTGTAATACATCTTAGATGTGGTAGATTTCCTTGCTTTTAACAAAGGGCTGGATCCAGACCTAGTTAAGTGCTTGAACTTAGTTACTCCTTGGCTAAACCATGTTGATTGCAGGGGAGCCGTATTTCATCTGTTGCAAACAGTATTTGAGTTGAGAGGTGATGTTTCCTATCCCAAGTCTAAATAACAGTGTGATAGTAAAGCTGGTCAGTATCTGTTTGCAGTGAGCAGTTCAAAGATATATCCCTGCATGCAAAGAATACAATTAACTTGACTCCCCTTGAAATCAACATGGTTTAGCCCAGGAGTAACTAAGTTCAAGCACTTAACTAAATCTGGATCCAGCCCAAAGTCTCTATAACTTTCTTAGTTATAGGTAGACTTACGATAATGGTCGCTGTTCCCCTCTGTATTTTTCTCAGAACATATACTGTCATCGGAATGGGCAGAAATACATATCCCAGACTGCAGTTCCATGGAATACAAAAGTCTGCATTTTCTTAATTTTTTCTGTCGCCATGAAGTCCACTTTTAGGAGCCCCCATTTTTTAGTTATTGTTGTAAATACCTCCTTATTCAGTTCCCATTCCCTTGGGTGTACCTGATGTCTTCTCAGGAAGTCTGCTATAATGTTTTACGAACCTGCAATGTGGGTTGCAAATATGCTTTTTAGATGGTTTTCCACTCACATGTGAAAAATCTGAAGTTCCTTGAGCAGTGGACCCCCCTAGTCCCACCTTGCTTGTTTATATATGCCATCGCTGCATGATTGTCTGTCTGCACCAGTACTGATTTTCCCTTTAGGATTGGCAAAAAGTGGTTCTTTCACATTCCAAAATCTCCCTTTTTATTAATCTTGGGAGATTTAACCACCATATCAATTCAATATGATAATGGACTGACTCAGATCTACTGAATCCTTGTCCCATTGAGATAGAAAACATTTCTGCTAAGGTCTCATATGAAGCCTTGCCCAAGGGATTACTTTTAAAGCCGCTGCCATAAGACCTAATATTTTCATACAGTCTGCCGAAGTAACCTGATTTAATGTTCTGAAACTTCCTATTTCTTTTGTTAATTTAATTCTTCTTTCCGGTGACAACACCACCGTAGCCTTTAGCATATTTATAATTACTCCCAAGCATTTTATTTCTTGAGAAGGAACTAATTTGCTCTTTTTAAATTTATTATGCATCCATGCTCTGTAAGAGTATCGATGATCTCCTGCATATGGTCTACAGTCTGCTGTTTGGTTAGGCCTGCCACCAAAATATCGCCCAAGTAAGGCCATATCATGATTTCCTTTTTTCTTAAATAAGCGATAATGGTTACTAGAACTTTCGTGAAAGTGCATGGAGCAGTGGCTAGACCAAAAGGGAGAACTGATAATGTTGTTGGAAAATGAAGAACCTCAGAAAGCTTTGGTGTTCTGTTAGTATAGGTATATAGAGATACACATCTGAGGTCTCTGGATGAGAGGAAAATCCTCTTCTGTAGGACTGACAGAATTGACTAGAGAGACTCCATTTTGAATTTCCTGACCTTTGTGTGTTTGTTTAGAAATCTTAGATCTAGGATAGTCCAGAAGCCTCCTGAACCCTTTTTTACTACAAATATTCTAGAGTAAAACCCTAGACCTTGCTCTCCCTTCGGTAATCTTACTATCTGTTGTAATAATGTTGTGTTTAGACTTTCTGCTAATGCTGAAGCATTTTCTTTGAAGGAAGGAACTGGAGAAACTTTGAAGACATTTCTTGGGGTTCAAAGAAAAATTTCTAGGGTTTATCCCTGTCGAACTATGTCTAAAACCCACTGATCTGCTGTGAACGTCTCTCAAACTTTCACAAAGTTTGCTAGTCACCCTCCTACTGGGATCTCTAAAGATGGATTCAGACTTATGGCAAATTCGCTACACCAAACCCTGAGAACTCTAGCTGTTACAGCGGAGGCTACTGCAGGTCTAAAAGTAGCACCAACTAACGTATGTTTCCTTACTCCACCTTCTATTTACCGGACCATGCTATTCCTGAAGGCGTTAGCATCATCTAACAGTAGAGTGTTTTTCCTGGATAGCCTGGCCATTGCCTTGTCCACTTTGGGAGGATCTTCCCAACTATGAACCATATCTAGTGGAAACGGGTACATTTTGGACATTTTACCTAATACTACTTTCTTATCAGGGTGTTTCCATTCCTCAAAAACCTTAACCACTTGAGAGACAGGGAATTCCCTATTCTTTCTCCTAGCCTCAGAAAACAGGTCTTGTAATTGTAAGTCCTTTTTAGTTTCCTGAATGTTTAAGGATTGTGAATGAGTTTAAAGAGATTATCAATGGGGTCTGGACTAAAATTAGCCACCCCTTCTATAGATTTAACCGATTCCTCTCCTGGGGACAGAGACTGATCTGAAAACCCCCTAGGACATTCACCTTCAGATACATCACTAACAATAGGACAGCTCCTTTTTAGGGATAATTTCTTAAGATCCTCTTTAGTCACGAATGTGTCTGACAGAGCTGTTTAACTACAGTAAATCCGACATGTGAGATGAAGCCAGTTGCTGTTCTTTATTAGCACATGAAGTTTGTTGAAAACCTTCCGACAACAATTTATCACAAAAAAATGCATCTTGTAATAATATTTTTCTTCACTTATGTTTAAAGAAATTTTACTGAATTCAGATCTAAAACAACAAACAAAAAATAAACACTAACTAACTTCCTAACTTATACTAAAAAAGATAGAAAAAACAATCATAAGGCCTACCAAGATGTCCTCTGACATATTGGAGATGATATGTACCTTCTTCCCGCTGTACAGAACTGCAGCCCTGGCACTCCTTAGTGAGCCCCTATGCTGAACAGCATTGTGGGCTTCAAGAAAATGGTGGTGGTCATGCCTCTTCTAAGTGAACGCCTTTGCGACATCATTTCCACCCGCACTCTGGTTACGTCGGGGTCAGCACGGGCGTCCTTGAGAGGAAAGGAATAAACAAGGGGGCAGGTTCATGCCTCACTCCCTGCCTGAACGTGCTGTGCCGGCGGGAAGTCCTCCCGACATGTTCCGGGATACACTACAGCCAGAACCGCAGTGGGTAAGCCTCCTAACCGGCTCGTTACTGCTAGGCACCTACAGGATAAAAGAAGACACAGGACCAGACACAGGACTCCAAGGAGGCTCCAAGGAGAAAGGGATATTAACCCATCACTAACTGCTGCCATAGGGAGGAGGAGGAAAATAATAAAATAATACAATAATTTAAAATAATAATAGTAATAATAATAATTTAGTTATTTGTTACACTCTGACCTTCAAGACTGATTAAAGTAAAGGCTGAATGTGTTTGTGAGTACATAGTGTTACAGTATGAAAGATTATGACATTATTGCTCTATGAAATGTCCTGGAAAACATTTGTACAATGGGGTAGATCCAGACTTGTGTCTGACAGTGAGTTTATGTGAGCCATTTGCGTAAATTCACTGTCAGGAAACGTGTGCATGCGCATTGCAGATGTCCCCTTCGCATAATACTATAGTACGTAAGGAAGTTACATATGACAGTACTTACGGGGAAGGGCCAGACCATTCACTTACGATGGCTCTATCCCCGCCTATATGGTGGGGATAGCCATTACCATGAAGGTTACGGGGTGTGGGAAGCCCAATTATGACTACGTAATATTAAAGGTAGGAATCTGGACTCGTAGGATTTACTACCGAGAGCGTGGAGTGCAGTGGGCTTACACCCCACGCTACACTATCGTACATGCGGACCCTCACACACACACATAATGAATATCGGGGTCTGGACCTGCCCCAATGTCTCTTATTTATCTTTTTTATTAGCTGCATATTATGTACTAGAATCACAAGACAGAACAACTGATGGCTAAAAGGAATTAATTCTCTGTGTTTCAGGTTACAAATCAGGAGATTGTCCACACGCTCAAACATCAAATAGAATACGTTTAATGCGTTCATACTGCAGCGATGATCAGCAGTGTGATGGAGCCCAGAAGTGCTGTAGGGTTATCTATAATATGTTCACTTGCATGGATACCGTTCCAGCTGGTACAGGTAAGAATGTGGGTGACTTGTGCTGAAACACAATAAAGGCATAGTGTTCAGAAAACAAAATACTAAGGCTGATTCAGAGTTTGGGAGTGCAGGTAAACCAGGTATAAGCATAAAGCTCAGCTAGACCATTTTGCAAAGAAAGGGGAGCTAATTAATGTTACATCTTTTACATGCAGGAAAATATACAGAACTCAAATATTGCATAGCTTTATGTTTAATATTATAAAATAGAGTTCAGCTAAAAATATTTCACCTCTCAAATATAATTTTGCTTTCACAATGTAAATGTGAAAGCCCATTACACATCAACATAGAATTGCTCAGGTCTACACCTAAAAAAAAAAGCTATAAGTGCAACTCTGAATCAGTCCATTAATGATAAACTTCCACAGTTCTGTAATGAGAAAAAGCTCTGGGTTATCTTATAGAGACATCTTATATATAATGCGCACACATATCACACACTATCCAGACTCCAGACATCTTATATATAATACACACACATATCTCACACTATCCAGACTCCAGACATCTTATATATAATGCACACAGATATCTTACACTATCCAGACTCCAGATATCTTATATATAATACACACACACACATATCTCACACTATCCAGATTCCAGACATTTTATATATAATACACACATATAACACACTATCCAGACATCCTATATATAATACACACACATATCTCACACTATCCAGACATCTTATATATAATGCACACACATATCTCACACTATCCAGACTCCAGACATCTTATATATAATACACACACATATCACACATATCCAGACATCTTATATATAATACACACACATATCACACACTATCCAGACATCTTATATATAATACACACACATATCACACACTATCCAGACTCCAGACATTAATACACACACATATCCCACACTATCCAGACTCCAGACATCTTATATATAATACACACACATATCACACACTATCCAGACTCCAGACATCTTATATATAATGCACACACATATCTCACACTATCCAGACTCCAGACATCTTATATATAATACACACACATATC
>WWET01008200.1:16068-29256 GCA_011038615.1 Limnodynastes dumerilii | reverse complement strand
CATACGCCCGCACAGGGGGAGTGTCGGGGAAAGTGAACGCCGATACGCTGTGCTTTAGTAAGTCTGGATCAGGCCCTATGTCCCATTATAAACAACTGGGCAGACTGGACGGGCCTGTGGCTCTGATCTGATCAAAGACAGGTGGCTATGCTGTGTACTTTATTATGATTTATTATGACAGCGTGTCACCATGCCCGGTAAATTATAACAATATCAAAATTAACAGCAGAAAATAAAATTTAACAAAGTGAATGACAGAGGATTGAAACCGGAGAGGACAAACAAGAAAGACATTATTGCGTTTAATCCTTCGTGTTTGTGGGGGAGGGAGGATGATGAACATTGGCCCGTGTTCAGAGTACCAGGCCATTGTCTTAGTAGCAGACAGCCCCCATGTTCATTTCCCAGCCTATTACATCATAACCCTCACACAACGAGCCTTATACAGGCGACCGCCGCCATTACCCCTCTTGGTATAGGTCGATATTTATTTATGGCGGTTGTACCATAGGAACTCTGTCTAAAGTTTTAATTTCGAATGCTGTAGCCGTGGTGACGGTTAGCGTTAGGATTAGGGATTAGGGTTAGTGGGGGTAGATCCGGACCTAAGTGCTTGTTACGTTTCATTGCGTTGCGTATTTACGCTGGGTTACATGGTGTAACATCTGCCGTGCGCATACACAGTAAATACTAATGGGCGATTTTACGTTTGCAGCTAGCGTATAATCGCTTGCGCACGTAGTTTAGATTCTGGCCCAGGGTTATTGTAATGCTGAACAAACATGTTGACATTTTTAATATTTCAATCGGACAGGAATCGTTGTCACAGCTCTGATTAAAAAAAAACAGCCAATCAGTGAATGCTGTTGGCGTTTCATTGTGGGCGCTGTAATAATCGGCACATCGGATCAGTGAGCTACATCTCTTGCTACGAGGCCTGAATTTCTCTACGGTACTTCCGATTCTGCGCACAACTGTGCACGAATGATCAAAGAGTGTTTCCGAGGAGATAATCGGGGTACAGGAGCTTTGAAAGAAGTCTATTTCCTTCATAGAAACACATTCCATCTTGTTTTCTAAACTCCCATATAAATCTAGCAGGATAGATCCTTACAACATAAACATAATGGATTCAATTCAGAGGTTAGAAATAAGAGGAAAACAAGAGGAAAGTTACACCGGGGGAAAACCTTGTTGAATTTCAGGGAGAATACTTTGCTTTTGCTACTGACCAGCGTTACTTTGTTATTTAGACTTGGGCGAGGAATCACCTTTCAACTCTGAGGGCCAGATTTACTAAGCTACAGATTTTGGAAAAGTGGAGATGTTGCCCATAGCAACCACTCAGTTTCTAGCTGACATTCTCTAGTATGTAAAAGGAAAGTGAGAGCTAGAATAGCATTGGTTGCTATGGGCAACATCTCCACTATTCCAAACCCGCAGCTTAGTAAATCTGGCCCTAATACTGTTTGCAACGGATGGAATTTGCCTCCCCTATAATTCAACATGGTTTTGCCCAGGTGTAACTTTCCACCTGATTTCTTCTTATTTTCAAGCCATGGATCTGATCCAACATTTTCATCATTATCCTGATTGTGTTGTAATCACAACCACATTGAGCCACGTTCTTAAAATTAACAACAGGAGAATTCAGCCCTGAAAAGAATTGTGTTTAGATTTAAAATTCCTGCAGCACGTTGTATAGAGAGAAGGAAGCCTTCATACATACCCGATTCCCATCAAATCCTGGTCATTTCCATATCTCATTGTATGAAATGAAATCTCATTTTTGTGGGAAGATAGCGAGACGCGTAATTATGCATATCCCGCAGCGGTGGTAACGCTCAGATCTGTCCATCATCTTACTCACTCTGCATTTAGCTGCGCAAATCCACACAGAAAGTCAGAGCGTTTGTTCCAGCGCTCTCTTTCTGTGTTCTGAGCGTCTGTCTTGTAGATTTAGCAGACTAGAGTGTACATAACGGCTGGATCCAGCGACACAGTGTGTACAAGTGACGTTTGGTGCATTCAGATTGAATCGTGGCTGTTTTACTGCTCCACACGTACACTCTCGTCTGGGCCCGGCCCAGTGGCAGAGGACGACAAGTGGGGAGGCTGTGACGGACCTCAAGTTTCAAAGGGTCCCCTGCAATCCATTATTGAGGGGGGATGGGGGCCCCCAAATACATGAGTGTACCGCATGGTTGCCGACTTTTGGCAGCTTCTCTCTGGGAGATCCCGGAGAGAAGCTAGCGACGCATGCAGGGGGCGGGACTTAATGACGCGGGTTATGCAAATTGTGTCATTAGCTTAATGATGTGGTTATGCAAATTGCGTCGTTAGGCTCCGCCCCCTTGCTCATACTGACCCGTTTTTAGTTGAAATAGGGGTCGGACGGGGCTTAATGCCGCAGATTGCGTCATCAAGTCCCTTCCTGTGCCTAGCAACACTAGTATACTAGTGTTGCTAGGCAGGGGGGCAGGACTTGAGGCCGTGGTTTCAGTAAAACCACGGGCCTCAAGTCACTTTCGGGAGATTTGCTGGCTCTCCCGGTATACCGGGAGTACTGCGCAAATTTCGGGAGTCTCCCGGACATTCCGGGAGAGTCGGCAACCCTGGTGTACCGGGGCCCCAATATTTCTGTTGCCGGGCCTTATCTTGGGTCAAACAGTCGGAATCAATAGTGTATTTCTATGCGGTACAGGCATGTCCTCTCTCTCCCACACTGACAACATTTTCCAGGTGCATTAGTGGTAGGAGTTAATGTAGGCCCTGGGTGCCAGAGGTTTCACCGTGCATGGTTACAGACTGAGCGCCAAGTGCTGGCTAAGACATCGGCCATTGACAACTGCTCTGCGCACACACTGGTTAGAGGGGGGTGAGGGGAATCAGGACGGTGATTTGCACCATATGTACTTACAAATAATGGGGTAGATCCGTTTACTCGCGTAGCGTATTTACGCGTGCGTACCTTCTATACACTCCACTAGACACACCCCTTGAATGTACGTATTTTGTCCGAGTTCCACTTTCCAAACCCTACCTTAACTTTTGACCGTGTAACCGCTGTCGTCCGCTCACGTGCGTATGGGCAACACGGACTTACGCAGCTAAGCACGCCCATACTGTACACTTTAAATGAAAACCCCCGCCTACATTGCGTATTTTAGACGTACTTTTGTCTCATGTAAATGTGGCACGCCCACACGTACGAATTTACACAGCAAATACGTGAATGGCCCATACGCTCAGAGTTACGTTACATAACGTAGTGTAACATCTGTCGTGCGGATACGCAGTACATACAAAATCGCGTTTTTGCGTGTCCGCCAGTAGTGTTGTTCTGGATCTGCCCCAATGTCTTAAGGGTGCAGCGTAACAACCCGCCTGTACCCCCCTTACCTGATCCACTGGGTTAACTATTAGGACTAATCAGATGTCCACACCCGTAGCGGTCTGCAGTCACTCCGCAGCGGCAGGAGAGTTCTGATACCGGATCACTGTGCGATCTCAAGTTCCGTACATGTGAGCGGAGACCACTCCCTTTGTACATGCGAGACTTCCATACCCAGGACCCTAACTGAATATGTACACATTGGCCTCATGGACAGGACTGCCGGCAGAGTGCAGAGCTGAGATGAGTATCAGCGCCCCCCCTTCCTCTCTCCGAGCCTGGGACAAGTCCTGCCAGCCTTCCCCCTGATCGCGGCCCTGTCCATAAAATAAAGGGAATTTGTACGTAAAGGCTTACAATTGAAATAAGTCCCCCCTCCCTCGCTGTACTCATGGCGGCTCTCCCATCCTGCTATCAGGCGCTGGAAGCCTGATGCGCACACACGCGCCGTATTAACTGCGGACGTTTCCGCTCTTAGAGGTCCAGATTCACAGTTACGTAGTTTTCACCTTACGTACGTTGTTTTAAGAATTGAGCTACTGCGCATGCTTATTTCCGCTATCTACGTACCATTTCTGTATGTGTAGACGCGGTCTAAAGTAAAGTAGATTGCGTAGTAGCTCAATTCTTAAAACAACCTACGTAAGAGGAAAACTACGGAACTGTGATTCCGGACCAGAGTGTGGAAAACACCCACATTTCCTAATAATTATCGCTTGAATCACAAGGACAAATATGCTCCAATAATAGCAATTAAACTAAATTTTTTGCATGCTTGGCCGTCCCATAAAATGTTATTTTTGTATCATACAAATACCAAACACTTTTATTTTTAACGCTATAATTTAGATTTGAGCTCAGCGTCACCTCTGATCTTTCATTGAGCCTCCTCCAGAAGTAAAGGGGGGAAGATCTGCTCCTGCTTCTCCTTCTTGCAGCTTTTTGCTGTTGCAGCCACGGTATCTGTGAATCAGCCTCTGGTTTGAGTAATAGTAACCGGTAATACAATGTGTACAAGTGACACAATACCGCTATTATAAATATCTCCTACAGCACCGCAGTGTATTAATAGTAACCATATCTTAAAAGCAGAATGGAACAAGAGGATGAGGATTAGCAGTTAGTGAATGGCTGATTCCTTGTCCCATCTGGGGCTCTTTTGTCAGGTATTCTCTCGTGTCCTGTACCTCATTATGAGACTGTTCTGGGATGGAGCTTGCAGCAGTCCTTGAAGGCTAAACACTCCTAAGATGTGGAGATAATACCCAGACCAAAGAGTCCGCATGTGACCGCTCCTGTGAAGCCGCATTTCATCCATTTTATATGAAAGCTGGCGTCCGCTGAGTGGGGATCAAAGGACGTTCATGTGAGTGGTCCGCGGAGGGAGAGATCTCAGGAACGCTGCTAGTGTCAGGCTGTGTAATACCTCTGCCCTTACCTCCATGACACTTCCGAGAGAGGGGTGGAGCTATGTACACAAATGGGCGTTCCCTCTTAGTCAGGTTACAGTGTAGCTGTTTCCTCTCTCTCTGTGTACCCATGCAGAGCATTGTACTTCCAGGCATTATTTCCACACCCTTCAGTCTCTTTTAGTCACGTCTAATTCATCTCTTCCTGTAAATAATGCTTCCCTCCTTTACATGATTATAACGCTTCTTTCATATCCCCCCGTCCCTTCTCTGCTCCAAGCTATACATGTTACTTCCTCTAGTCTCTCTGTATGGTGTGTGACACAGGCCATGCACCATTTTAGTGGCTCTTCTCTGCTCCAAGCTATACATGTTACTTCCTCTAGTCTCTCTGTATGCTGTGTGACACAGGCCATACACTGTTAGTTGCTCTTCTTTGCACAGTCTCTAATGTATTTATGTCCTTCTGGAGATACGGCCTCCAGAACTGATCACAGTATTCCAGGTGAGGCCGCACCAATGACCTATAAAGTGACATCACTACTTCTCTCTGTGCTACTACCCAACATCTGACTTGCCTTTCTCATTGCTTTGTTACATTGCTTGGCTGCTTTTAAGTCACATGAAATATGAATTCCTAGATCCCTTTCCACCTCAGTATTTTCACCCCATGTTCATAATTTAGCTTTTTTTTTTGCCATTAAGCTGTAGTTGCCGCACTCTTGACTATTCCTCCAGTCTACCAAAATCATCCATATTGTTTACCCCTCCCGGCGTGTCTACCCCCGTAATCTGCACAAGGGCATCATTTCCCTTTTGATACTATGGGCCTGATCCAGAACAACGCCCGCTGGCATACATACGAACGCTGCATAGCCTTAGTTCTGGATCAGGTCCTATGTGTGATGTCACCAATAAAGACATTAAAGATCGCAATATTTTACATATTCAATGAAAGAGCATCTCTTGGAAAACAAAAGTCAGACGCAATTATCTCCAGATATTTCCAGCTCTATGAATTTGTTAAAATAAATGCACTCCAATTTTTCATCCAATTGCTCATCAGACGTAATACCTTTGGTGGGATCTATCCATAACAGTCTTATGTCTCTTTAAATGTGCTCTGCGAGTTCAGTAGCATGGCTCCCCCGGCTGGAGGGCTGCAGGGGTGGGGGTGTTCTTGGCATGACCCCAGCCATTGTTCATTTACTCATTGGTCTCCTGTTTGGCTCCAGCGTCTCGCATATACGCCTGCCAATCAATGGCACCATGTGGCCACGAATTATGGGCATCTATCTGTGCTCCAGCTGAACATTTCTC
The DNA here is from genome assembly GCA_011038615.1 of Limnodynastes dumerilii. Taxonomy (NCBI): domain Eukaryota; kingdom Metazoa; phylum Chordata; class Amphibia; order Anura; family Limnodynastidae; genus Limnodynastes; species Limnodynastes dumerilii. Next base: position 23,133 of record WWET01008200.1, on the reverse strand, counting down.
TACAAACTCTATCACATTGTGAGACTGGTTTACACTGGGACGTGGTGCATTCTCCGGTACAGCCCTTTCCTTCTCTATCCCCTATGAGATAACCATAGATAGAAAACGCTCCATGGATTCTGACTCCTCTAGGCTTCGGTTGGATTGTGACAAGAATTGCCCGAGAATTCTAACCAATCAGAATGTATTCTGACCCATCCAGATCAATAACACCTCTATCAGAGGGGTGGGGCTGAGTTCACAAGTGGGCGTGCCCTCGAATGCCGCTTTCACATCTCCACCATGGCATTAACCCACGTTATTCAATCTGGGATATTGCCATGGCTTTTCGGCCATTAGACCTGGGACCAGGACCACAGAACCTTTCACCTCACCACCAAAAACCAAAAACCTGGGTTTTAGCCGAGACCTAGTTTTTTGGCCAAAACCCGGGGTTTTTAGTAGTGATTTGAAAGTGATGGAAGCCTTCCGTCAGTAATAGAGCGATGTCAACATGCTTGTGCTAAACATAACATCCCAAGAAATAAAAGAACTCTGGCTCTCAAGGGACTGGATCCAGAGTTTGAAAATAGGAAAAGAGGAAAACTGGTGGAAAGTTACACCTGGCATAACCTTGCTGAATGATAGGGGGAATGATAGTAATGTAGAAAAAATAGATTTTTAATACTAGAATTTTATACTGGCGCTAAGAAGGGGCTGGTTAGAATAATGTAATTTATTTATTTCACTAAAATAACCTTGTGCTGAGGATTGCAACAAAGTTAGTGATGGAAACTGCAGCAGGGCTTTGCACTGTATAATAGGTGGCAGATAGGTGCTTGCCTTTGGACACAGAACTCCTCCAATTGGAGGGGTTCAGGATTGTTAAAGGGACTCAGGAACCACTGTGAACTAAACACTTATGAACACAGTGGTAGAGGAGCCTGTGGCAATATTTCTAATAAGCGCTGAGATCTTTAAACATGAAGCCGCTATTTGCCCAGGATCAATTAGCGGTTCACTATAGCGGTAAATCGATTATATGCACAAGACTGGGGAGGCACAACCAACGCGTTTCAGCCACTACTGGTCTTTATCAAGGATTAGTGATGAAATAATTCTACCTATTATAAAGCGGCTCCTGATCTCCTCTGTAGTAAGGTGTGTCCCTGCCTCTGGGTTTCTGCATATGTGCATCCTACACAGCAAGTTGTAGACACAACACAGATTTTCGGCGTGATCTGGAATATGTTTTTTAAATGAAATGGGAGCATTTTCAGTGCATACACAGCGGTGTCTGTCTCTCCATTGTATTGTGTGTGCAGTGCCCGTGTGTTGCTCTCTCTGTAGATATACCGTATATTGGTTAATACTGAACACACAGTAGTGCTTTTATTACTAGTACATAGATACAGTGTAATGATGATTGTAAGCCAGCATGTGTTCTAATGATCTGATACTGCCATTTTAATGATAACGGCAGATATATATGAAAACTATTGTCCATATCGCTGGTAATGACGTCTCCCATTAACTTCATATATCTATAACACAACATGAGCCAATAACTTGGCTCTTTTTAAGATGGGAGGAACGCACTGTGACTCGCCAGATACTGTGTAGATGCAAATTCCGGCTTACTAGAAGCACTACATGCCGCAGCATGCCTTGTACTAAGCCACATGGAACTACAAATCCCATCATGCCCAATCCCGAGTCATAAGAATGGAAGATCACATGCAACTACACCTCTCAGTATGTCCTGTCCTATGCGTGCTGTGGTATGTCACATCACAAGGAACTACTGGTCTCAGCATGCCCTGTACTAAGCTCTAGTAAAGCTACCTGTGCAACTACTGGTCTCAGGATGCCCTAAGCATACTGAGCAACCTGTGGCTTTCCAGCTGTTGGAGGGCATGCTGGGCATGTTAGTTCTACATCCTCAGAGTGACAGGTTGCTAAAGCCTCTATGTAACTGCAAGCCAGAGGCTGCGTGCAGGAGGTCACTGTATACCATCAGGCACTGCAGACCTGACACCATTGAGTCTCCCATCTTCATGCTGGGCAGAACAGGGCCTGAAATAAATGGAGGCCTGGTTGGCCCTGCCTTACTGACAGGTGTAGCTGCCTTACTGACAGGTGTAGCTGCCTTACTGACAGGTGTAGCGGCGACAACTCTGCTGATTAACCCCTTAGGTGCTGCACTGCAATCAAAGCACAGATCTCCAACCTGAAATGTGCCGAGAGACTGGATATTATTTCTGTATTGATCTACCTCATTATGTAGGTGGAATGCTTTGTATAATACAACGTTATCATTATTATTATCATTATTATTATTATTTAGTATCATTGGACCGGATCCAGGCTTGACACTTGCGATCATTGACGGAGGGCAGAGAGGCGGAACCATTCGTATGGTGTGTAAGCATGGAGGGCAGGGGAGGTGTGTAAATGGCCCTATTTTCCGTGGGGCCGGTGCATAAATGTTAAGGTAGGGTCCTGCCGTCGGAAATCTCTCCTCACACAACAGGATGTTCCGCCATGGGGCCTCTGCTGCCGCTGCGCACGCGGTTTGACCTGTGGCGGCAGTGGAGCTCTGGAAGCGGCCCTTTATGTAATGCCCACAGTCACTTTTTACACAAATATAGTATAAAAAATAGGACCGGACGCAGACCTCTGAAGATGTGATAAGCGCAGGTTTACCGTATCTACCGGAATATCCGGGAGACTCACGAAATTTGGGCAGCTCTCCCCGTAACATGGGAGAGCCGGAAAATCTCCCACAAGTCCCGCCCCCTGGCTCTAATTATAGTAATCCCTAGAGTTACTTAGGGATGGGTGGGACTAGATGATGACATCATGCCCCGCCCACCCCTGGAACAATAGGGATTATAGCAGCGATGAACAGGGGGCGGGGCTTAATGACACTCTCTATACTATCCAGACTTTCGTAGTGTTCCCGTTTATCGGACCCTCTCTGACACCGTGGGCCTGATCCAGAGCTACGACCGCAAGCGAGCGTACGCTCATCGTAAGCGAAAATTCGTGAAAAAAAACGCACTACACATGTGCAGTATGACAACTTCCGGTCGACCGATGGACATGAGCGTACAGCGAGCGAATTTTCAGCGTATTTTTCGCTCAAGGGGCGTGCGTTTTTTACGACGATAGTCTGGACGCTGGAGTTACTACACAGAGGCGGGGATAGCCATTTAAATTGTACAGTATGGGCGTGCTAAGCCCAGTACGACCAGCGTATCGGTACGAAAATTCGCACGTACGCTGGAAAATCTTAGGGTAGGGTTCAGCCGCCGTAAGCTGTTACAATCAATGGGAGTGTTATGGGCGTGAAAGTTTTTACGCCCGGACGTACGTTCACTACGCTCGTGGGCGATTGCGGTCGTAGCTCTGGATCAGGCCCAGTGTCTGGAGATCTATTACCAGCAGGATGGAATCTCAGGGTCTTGTCCATAAAGTTGATCTTTTATGAAGAACCTTATAAGAAGTCAGTTTCTGGGGGGATCTGGGCGTGGCTTTTCACCCATGGTTTTTGGGTTGTCTCTGCTGCAGACATGAACCAAATCTTGCAGCAGTTTTGCTTAAGTTCCATTTTATCCATCGAAGTGTAAGCCCTTTAGAATTTTAAATCCTTGTCCCCTAAAACATGCGCATGGATCCCTTTGAAGGCAGGAAGTAGGACATGGTGTTGTTTCCATGCTTCGGAGGCCACTTTGTCTGAGACATAAATAATGCACGCTGTCATTGTCATCCTATGGGTTCAAAGCTTTAAAATATAATTACTGTGTGCATGTAAATAGCGTGGAATTAACTCCTTAGATGACGCAGCTGTCTACACTGCCTAACGCAGGATGCTGGTGCTAGTGGCTGACATGGATTGGACGATACCTGGAATGAATGTGACTTCATGTTCTGCAAGATGACTGTTCCTGTGTTTGCAGGCTGGATGTAACGGTGGCACAGCGATCCCTCACGTTTTGTCTTGTACACTTTAAAAAATATAGTTATTCATTACTTATTTATTAATTAATTAACAGACTTTTATATAGCATCATCATATTACATAGCCATTTACAATTTTACCAATCATTATAAAACAAGACTGGGTGGTAACCAATAGACTGGGTGGGTAGGTGGGTCCTGTCCGCAAGCTTACACTCTATAGAACATTGGGGACTGATACGTTAGGGCAAGTGCTATCTATCACACAATGAAGCAGTCTCGGTGTATGGTAAAAGTGCTCAATGCTGTGTATATATCCACTTCAGAAATGAATAACGTAACATGGAGGCTTGATATTAGGATTACAGTCACAGTAGGAGGGGAGATGATAAAATTTGAAAAGTAATGCCCCCTCCGTGCCTATCAGATACTTCCATTATTCCTCATGGCCTGAGGGACATTTACTTACAGACAGGCCTGAGGAACATTTACTTACAGACAGGCCTGAGGGGCATTTACTTACAGACCGGTCTGAGGGGCATTTACTTACAGACCGGCCTGAGGGGCATTTACTTACAGACTGGCTTGAGGGGCATTTACTTACAGACCGGCCTGAGGGGCATTTACTTACAGACAGGTCGGAGGGATATTAACTTACAGAGCTTTCTGTGCTAGCAATCAAAGTGACCCCTTCCACCCTGTCTTATGTATGTTGATATGATTGTTACACCATAGACACAGCTGGGGACAATGTGACGTTGAAGAGCTGGGTCATATAAGCCTTGCACCAAATCTTGATAAAAGCTGCCCGTGTCTTCTTGGACATGATGGGGCTGATCCAGAAGACGAGCGACAGCATTTGGAGCTTCCAGCATCCTTGCATAAGATTTGGATAGCGTTCCCATTTCTTGTACAGAGTTCTGCCGAATAGACTTTACATTAAAACTTGCAATCCATCCACACTTAAAATGGTGACAGATCGGATGTCTGGATTGTGCTTATTGCGTGATGATCGCAGGGCTCACAGCAGAACATGCAGAGAACACAAAGATTGGGCATATTCCAAAGCAACAGGACACATCTTGATAGTGCTATCACAATCTCCCTGATATTCCATTGCTAAAGAAGTCAGCCTTGTATTTTTATTATTAGGGTTGTGTCCTGGGTATTTAGTGGGGTAAGTGTAGGATCCCAGATTATTGAGGGAACGGTATGTGTTGTAATTGTTGGGATGTAGTGAATGTAGTTATATGGAGAGAATATTACATCAGGGACTGGGCAGTGGTGGCAAACCTACATTTGGGGCTCTGAAGCTTGAACTGCAGCCTGCAACAATAGAGCAACATCCAACAAGGTCCAAAGGCCCAAATGGCGGAGAACGTGGGGCGAATGGCGTCAGGGGGGTTTCTGTGTACTCCAACCCCCCCCCCCTTCCACGTAGAGATCAATATTAGGTACTTTAACCCATTGGCTTATGACTCTATAACTAAAATAACCTTATTTTAATAACACACACTTAAACACAACTTCATTGATTTAGTTGAAAAATGCACTAAAACAAAATGGTTGCTGTTTCATAGTAGATCCACCACTGGGACTGAGGACTTCTATGTGAGACTGCGCTCCTATCTTTCTGTAGAATGTAAATTATAGTAAATATACACTGATTTGAGCAGCCGCCATTTTGTGTAGAGACAGATCCTCATCTGTGTCCCTGCCTCTGAAGTGTAACTTCATTGCTCATGTAATTACTCACGCCACGCTGAGCCACGTGTGTAATGTGCCCTATTACACTGCACCGCTCATGGGCTGAATATGGCCCTCCAGGCCTTCACCTGTGGCCCCAAGCTGTATCATCTGATGTGTTTGTTATAGCGAGTCTCAGAGAAGAGGGTCTCTTTCTCTCATGAAATGTATTGTTTCCCTGTCATTATGAGCGGTGAGGGTGCCAGGTCCTCTTATTCACCCCGTGAAGTGGTTTTCAACCTCTTGACGTAGAAAAAGCATCTCATAGACATTCCATGGGCAGAATGAATGCACACAGATTGGGGTAAATAGTATATCTGTGTACACATTGGAGTGTGCATGATCAGACATTGGGGTACGTGGTATGAATGAGCACACATTGGAAGTGTGAATATGCAAATACTGAGGTATAAATGGGAAGACACTGGGGTATAATTAAACATACACTGGGGCAGGGGTGTATCTACTCCATGGCCAGGATGGCACCCGGCAGGGGCACCACTCAGCAATGCCACCCATGGCCAAGAGATAGTGTGTCGCCTACTAGGACCATGAGGGCTGGCTGGCTGGCTGGTTGATAGGCTCCAAATCACCCCCCTCCAGGTTTTCTTACCTTACAGCAGTCTGTATCCTCCGACTGCGGCTAGAATATGAAGTCCCGGGGTAGCCGAGACTGGCTGGATGCACATGATGGGAGTACTGGGAGTGAATGGGTAATGGGAGGGGGGGTGAGGTAGGGGTCGCCGTCCTTTACTTTGCCAGGGGGGTGCTGGACCTATAGATACATCCCTGCACTGGGGTATAATTAAACATACACTAAGGGTATGAATGAGAATACACTGGGGTATAATGAAATATACACTGGGGTATAAATGAGAATACACTGGGGTATGAAAGAGCTCTGTATCTATCTCCTGCTTCCTCTCTTCTCCACACACTATTACTCTCTCCTCTCTGTCCCTCTCTACTTGCCTCCTGCCTACCCCTCTCTTTCCCAGCACTCTCTCTCTCCTTTCCCCCCCTCTCTCTTTGCCCCCTTTTTCTGTCACCCCTCCCCTCTGTCTTTTCTCTTTCTATCCCCTCTCTTCCATTCTCTCTCTCTCTCTCTCCCTCTCCCTCCCCTCTGTCTCTCCCTCTTTCCCCTTCTCTATGTCTCTCTCTCATCTTCTCTCTGCCTCTCTCTCTCTTTGCCCCCTTTCTCTGTCTCTCCCTCCCCTTTTCTCTCTCTCTGTTCCCTTCTCTATGTCCCTCTTTCTCTCTCCCCTTCTCTCTTTTACTCTCTCTCCTCTTCTTTCTCTTTCTCTCTCTCTCTCTCTCTCTCTATCCCTACTCTCTCTATCCCATTCCCCCCACTTCTCTCCCCCCCTCTCTCTCTTT
>WWET01008200.1:1782-12479 GCA_011038615.1 Limnodynastes dumerilii | reverse complement strand
ATTACACATATTCTACACACACACTGATCTTTGTGTGCACCTTGTTCCTGCAAGCTACACAGTTGCACCCTCCCTTTGCTAGTCAGGGTGTACATTGCATGCTGTGTGCATTTCTGACCTGAGCGCTGTGCCTATGTATATACAGTACAGTACCTGTATGTTCTGCAGGCAGCACGGCTGTGTGTGGGTGGATTATATACTTGTATAGAATGATTTCACTGCTGTGAGCCGGCGCATTTCAATGTGTGTGTGTGGGCGTCTGCACAGAGCTCTGTGTGTTTTATATACAGATTTGTGTGTTCTTGTGTCGCTGTGTGTGTGTGTGTTCTGCTGTTGTGTGCCATTTTCTGCTGCTTCTCTTTGCACACCCTTGTGCCTCTGTGTTTGTGTGCACAGGTAAATGTGCATGTGTGACACCGTGTACTGACCTGTTACCCGGATTTGTGCACCCTGTGTATTCTTTATGTGCACATCTTTGCCTGTGCATTACGGCTCTGGATGTGTAGGTAAAGGCCAGGAGATGCAGTTTATTTTAATAAGGCAGCTTAGTAATTTAGTTTAAGAGATGTATGTTCAGCTTCAGTGGTCTTTGACCGTCATTAGATTGTAATGTTTCAGAATGCGGGGAGACTGCACGTTTCCAGCAGTTTTTATCTCAGTCATGTCAGGTTGCTGATAGCGCCACATAGGATGTCAGAGATGCCACTGGAAGTTGTACTGTCCCCGGGTGCTACCACCAATTCTTCCTTCCCACGTTCTAGGGGCTATGGAAGTACAGAGTAACACTTGATTCCAAGGATCGTCATAGGTCTGTACAGTGCAGCATTTGGTATCACACGTTATCCTAATAAAACTTTATTTACACCCTCTGTATCTGGGGCAAACACAGGAAACACTCAGCAGTCCTGGTGTTGTGACTACAAGTCCCATCATGCTCTGCAAATGATCAGCTATGCCTATGCAATTGGATCACGCTGGGAGTTGCAGTTGCACAATACCTGAAGCGCCAGAGGATATATACAACCTCTGGACTGGATCGTTCTACTAGGAGCGACAGATGATTTTGGCATGCAATTTGCAGTTCAATACTGCGCATACTCCAGCCTGGGATAAGCATCAGAAAGCCGGTCATATGGATATTGTTTCTGTTTGTCCAGCAGTTCTGTAGGTGCCACCGTGTGCATATATTCCGTGCAGTGAGTGGGACATCCTATTAGTAAGGCCTGAGTTTAGCCCTTACATACGATTGTCTTGTCTGTATGCACTGACAAGATAAGGGGGGGTTCTGGACGCTTCAGTGACCTTAGTTCCGTATGTTTGTGGGGGAGGGCACTGGCCACTCAAAGGCAGGAAATTAAAAGCATGCGAACATACAAACAACTCTGTATATTCACAATCTACTATTAGAGGATCCGGTTCTCTGTTATTAGTAATAAAAGATGTTACGTAATCAGTGAGACTGACAATCAGTCGTCACTGTACAGTAGAGTAATTGGATACATGGTCTGCCAGCTGGTCTGGAACTACGAGCCGCAGTGTGATTGGTTAGCTGTCGTGATGTCATGCTGGGACTTGTAGTTCCACACATATCACTGCCCATGCTTGCTTTACAGAAAAAGAGATCTCATCTGTTGCTTTATTGCTGGCTCTCAGGGGGTCCAAATAAAGGTGCAAAGTCAGCTTATAGATCACACCTGCTGAATGTCCCAATGTCTGTAGAAAACGTCAGTTTGTACTGACACAGGATCTTCACGGCAACCATTCCCATTCATATTTCTGCATAGCGCCACCTTGTGGGTGAGCATATCTTTGCAGCAAAAGGTTTATTTATACTGTTTGAAAAACGATTCTCACTTCTCTGTACACGAGCCCTGGTTGTGATTCAGAGGCCCAGGCCAGAGTTTCACACAAATCATCAGGCAACGCAGGCTGTGAGCAACCCAAAAGTGCCTCTGAATGACTGTGCAAGGACGGCACATAGCTATCTGGCACTGAGCAGCAAAGCTCAATGCAGCTGACCATATACAATGCACAAGGGCAGGGTAGTACTCTGTCATGTATGCTGGACACAGGTTATGAATAGTACGTGCGTTTCAGTAGCAATGTGGCTGCACTAAAACAATATCAATGAACACATTTATAAAAAGAGGATGCAAAAATGACATTTCTGCTTTTTACTGTATATTTAGAATATCTGACACCTGCACAATGTTCCAGCAACGAATAACTTTAGTCTTGCGTTCAAATGAAGACGTTCTAATGCAATTTTCCAAAATAGGTCAGTGTCAGGAGTGTCAGTCCCATGGACTTAGACAAGACCTGTGGCTGGTTTTGATGCCTCTGGCTTTGGATTGGGTGCATGTGCTTGGCCATGCCCCTTACTCTACAAAGACAGTTCCCCTGCCCCTCCCTCCCACTGAACGCCCTTCAGAAGGCCAGCAGTCGTGTGGCAACTTGCGTTCCGGTGTGGATGGCACGTAATGCCGTATGCGCTACTATTTTGATCAGTTACAGTGGAAAGGAGCCTTGATTTGTTGTGCCATCGGGTGCGTGTTCAGCTCTGGGTCAGGTTCGGGGTGTTAGCCATTTAATTGCGATTTGTGATTATAATTAGGCCCAGTAAGGTGAATTCAGGTTTTTTCTGGATTCAGTGGAAGTGGCGTGACCGCACCCACCCAAGCCAAATTGTGCGCAATTGCATACCCCTGTTTTTGTTTTTACAAATGTCACCATGACGACTGGCGTGCGCTCACCCCAGAGGCGGCACAGTTCGTCTTATGCCTTTAGGGGGTGTTGAATATTTGAAAAAGAAAAAAATTGGTTCTTATGTGCGACCTTTATAACCTTTTATAAGAAATCCATTGGCTTCCCCTGTTATTTCACTGATCTTTAACTCTTGTACTTTCTCCAGATTATCACATTGCACGTTCCCGGAGGAAAAGCGTCCCAGGGGGGAAACAGCACAGTATGGACGCCCCTCCTGCTGCTCCCTTCCGACCGTCGGTAAGTAGCAAGCTAAAGCTGGCTGCAGTCAGGCACAATGCACCCAACTCAGGGGGTCACCTGACCACTCTGCATGAATGTCATTGGCTGGCCCACAGTCTACCGTCCTGATAGCCATTGTGGTCTGATTGGATAGGTGTCACACACAGTAATCTGCTAATACCCATCATCTTCGCACGTCAAGCAGCGACATCACATGCTTCATGCCTCCCTTTTATTTATGCCTTGGGCAATAAATCACACATTGAGGTCTGTCCAGTAGTACCGAAGATCTGTGATGTCTCAAAAAACCCATTCCCACCAAAAAAAACACCCTTCAATTGCATGTAGAAGGGCCCCCGCAATATATATTTTGGCTGGAGACGCTGTTATGCAGTTGAGCTGGAAGAGGGAGATTCAGCAGTTTTTCAGCAAACTCGGATGCTCTCTAGGTGAATGGAAGCTCTGAGGACACTCACACAGTAATTCCAAATCTATAAGAGGAAAAAAATCATCAAATGATAAGAGCTGTACATGCGATATCCTAAAACCTCTAAAATATCTCTCCAAACATGAGACAAATAAATGACTTCCTGAGAAAATAGGGTGCTAAAAAAAGTGCTAAGGCCCATTATTCATCACTCCTATTTATTATTTGTTTATGAACACACACACACGTTAATTTATTCACCAGCCAATTAACCTCTAAGTGTGGGAGGAAACCTGAGCACCCGGAGGAAACCCACGCAGACACGGGGAGAACATAAACACTCTGCATGGATAAGATCTAGTCAAAGGATTTTAACTCATGACCTCAGCGCTGTGAGATGCAAGTGCTGCTCACTGAGCCACCGTGCTGCCTATATACAGTATATGGACCGTATTCAGAGATCCGATTTTTTAAAGTATGCAATTATACGCACGCACATAGCAACGCCACACCCACCAACACCCATGACCCTCCCATTGCGTGAAGCTGATGGGTTTTCGTTGACTTACGAGTGCCATAGGACACCCTTATGTCGACGTGTGTAGTTACGGGCGTACTTCAAGGGATGTACGTGCGTATCTATCTAACCGCGCCCTCAAATGCCTCCCCCCCACCCTGTCTCACGTAACTCTGAACGTTCGGATTTCAGCCACGCCCCCTCCGCACGTGTGTCCCCAAGTGCGATTCCCAAGTACTTGCCTAATGGACTTCCATGCGTAAATTCAACGTAAACAGATTATATAAAGTTCCTACGCATGCGCAGTTCATCCGATCCTAAAAATACGCACGCAAATGCACGTAAAAACGGATCTGTGATTACGGCTCTATATGTCCCCCAGATCGCGCCTGCATTAATGTCGGATGGGTTAGTGATTGTGATGCTTGTAGAAGTTGTTGCTGGCACTGTATACTTACATATAGGTCTCTCTTTGTTTTGTTATATGTAATGTTTACACTTATTATTCCTGTATCCTGATCCTTCCCTCCATGTTCCATCACTCTCTATCCTGTATCCTGATCCTTCCCTCCATGTTCCATCACTCTCTATCCTGTATCCTGATCCTTCCCTCCATGTTCCATCACTCTCTATCCTGTATCCTGATCCTTCCCTCCATGTTCCATCACTCTCTATCCTGTATCCTGATCCTTCCCTCCATGTTCCATCACTCTCTATCCTGTATCCTGATCCTTCCCTCCATGTTCCATCACTCTCTATCCTGTATCCTGATCCTTCCCTCCATGTTCCATCACTCTCTATCCTGTATCCTGATCCTTCCCTCCATGTTCCATCACTCTCTATCCTGTATCCTGATCCTTCCCTCCATGTTCCATCACTCTCTATCCTGTATCCTGATCCTTCCCTCCATGTTCCATCACTCTCTATCCTGTATCCTGATCCTTCCCTCCATGTTCCATCACTCTCTATCCTGTATCCTGATCCTTCCCTCCATGTTCCATCACTCTCTATCCTGTATCCTGATCCTTCCCTCCATGTTCCATCACTCTCTATCCTGTATCCTGATCCTTCCCTCCATGTTCCATCACTCTCTATCCTGTATCCTGATCCTTCCCTCCATGTTCCATCACTCTCTATCCTGTATCCTGATCCTTCCCTCCATGTTCCATCACTCTCTATCCTGTATCCTGATCCTTCCCTCCATGTTCCATCACTCTCTATCCTGTATCCTGATCCTTCCCTCCATGTTCCATCACTCTCTATCCTGTATCCTGATCCTTCCCTCCATGTTCCATCACTCTCTATCCTGTATCCTGATCCTTCCCTCCATGTTCCATCACTCTCTATCCTGTATCCTGATCCTTCCCTCCATGTTCCATCACTCTCTATCCTGTATCCTGATCCTTCCCTCCATGTTCCATCACTCTCTATCCTGTATCCTGATCCTTCCCTCCATGTTCCATCACTCTCTATCCTGTATCCTGATCCTTCCCTCCATGTTCCATCACTCTCTATCCTGTATCCTGATCCTTCCCTCCATGTTCCATCACTCTCTATCCTGTATCCTGATCCTTCCCTCCATGTTCCATCACTCTCTATCCTGTATCCTGATCCTTCCCTCCATGTTCCATCACTCTCTATCCTGTATCCTGATCCTTCCCTCCATGTTCCATCACTCTCTATCCTGTATCCTGATCCTTCCCTCCATGTTCCATCACTCTCTATCCTGTATCCTGATCCTTCCCTCCATGTTCCATCACTCTCTATCCTGTATCCTGATCCTTCCCTCCATGTTCCATCACTCTCTATCCTGTATCCTGATCCTTCCCTCCATGTTCCATCACTCTCTATCCTGTATCCTGATCCTTCCCTCCATGTTCCATCACTCTCTATCCTGTATCCTGATCCTTCCCTCCATGTTCCATCACTCTCTATCCTGTATCCTGATCCTTCCCTCCATGTTCCATCACTCTCTATCCTGTATCCTGATCCTTCCCTCCATGTTCCATCACTCTCTATCCTGTATCCTGATCCTTCCCTCCATGTTCCATCACTCTCTATCCTGTATCCTGATCCTTCCCTCCATGTTCCATCACTCTCTATCCTGTATCCTGATCCTTCCCTCCATGTTCCATCACTCTCTATCCTGTATCCTGATCCTTCCCTCCATGTTCCATCACTCTCTATCCTGTATCCTGATCCTTCCCTCCATGTTCCATCACTCTCTATCCTGTATCCTGATCCTTCCCTCCATGTTCCATCACTCTCTATCCTGTATCCTGATCCTTCCCTCCATGTTCCATCACTCTCTATCCTGTATCCTGATCCTTCCCTCCATGTTCCATCACTCTCTATCCTGTATCCTGATCCTTCCCTCCATGTTCCATCACTCTCTATCCTGTATCCTGATCCTTCCCTCCATGTTCCATCACTCTCTATCCTGTATCCTGATCCTTCCCTCCATGTTCCATCACTCTCTATCCTGTATCCTGATCCTTCCCTCCATGTTCCATCACTCTCTATCCTGTATCCTGATCCTTCCCTCCATGTTCCATCACTCTCTATCCTGTATCCTGATCCTTCCCTCCATGTTCCATCACTCTCTATCCTGTATCCTGATCCTTCCCTCCATGTTCCATCACTCTCTATCCTGTATCCTAATCCTTTCCTCCATGTTCCATCACTCTCTATCCTGTATCCTAATCCTTCCCCTCCATGTTCTTTCACTCTTTCTCCCATATCCTGATCCTTCCCTCCTTGTTCCATCACTCTCTACCCCGTATCCTAATCCTTCCCTCCATGTTTCATCACTCTCTACCCTGTATCCTGATCCTTCCCTCCATGTTTCATCACTCTCTACCCTGTATCCTGATCCTTACCCTCCATGTTCCATCACTCTCTACTCCGTATCCTAATCCTTCCCTCCATGTTCCATCACTCTCTACCCTGTATCCTGATCCTTCCCCTCCATGTTCCATCACTCTCTACCCCGTATCCTAATCCTTCCCTCCATGTTACATCACCCTCTATCCTGTATCCTGATCCTTCCCTCCATGTTCCATCACTCTCTACCCTGTATCCTGATCCTTACCCTCCATGTTCCATCACTCTCTATCCCGTATCCTGATCCTTCCCTCCATGTTCCATCACTCTCTATCCCGTATCCTGATCCTTCCCTCCATGTTCCATCACTCTCTATCCTTATCATCATTCTGTATCATTCTCTGACTTGCATCCCATTCTTTTCCCTTCCATCACTCTCTATCCCGTGTCCTCATATAACCTCATCCATGTTTCCTTACTCTTTGTTCTGTGTCAGTATATTTCCCCTGACATGTTGTGAAGTCTGACGTGCCATTATAAATTTAATTAAAACGTGATACTGTCTTTATTTGGATTGGGGATCTGTTCCTTATCTAACCATCTGATAAAAGTCTATTTCACAAAATTCAGTGCTTGACTAAAATAATCTTTATTTGGTACAAGCAAAGATTTGGTACCTTCAACTTATTGGTCCTCTCCTGGGCATATTGGCAGATAATAAAGATCTGATAATTAAGATAACTTCATCTGTATAACAGTTTGCATCATTTGTGTTGAGTGTTGGAAGAAATGCTGTAGATAATTTCCTGAAACACTGCATACAAGCTGAGGTCCTTCTGACTCTTTCCTATCGAATGAGTCCTTTACGTTTTGTAATAGTTACCCCATAGCTGTAACACCTGAACATCACCCATCTCTCCTCCACAGGGCTCGTCTCATGCAGGCATTTAAAGAGTCGCACTCTCACGAATCGTTGCTGAGTCCTAGCAGTGCCGCGGAGGCTTTGGATCTGAACTTGGATGAGGATTCGGTGGTGAAGCCGGTACACAGCAGCATTCTGGGACAGGAGTTCTGTTTTGAGGTGAGAGTCGTGTTATAGTGAGTGGAGGTTTCTCTCTTGCAGGATGCAATACAGACTTCACATGCTATGATGTGTTACCAGGCCTCAACCAGAGTCGGGTGCAAAGCAAAGATATTGGCAATTTGGCAAAATTAAGAGACATCGGGAGGGTAAACGTGAGAGGTTTGTGTTGACGCGGAGTGTGTCCTACCCTATATTTGTGTACACAATTCAACAAAATCCGTATTGCACTGAAAAGCATAAAATGTCCCAGAAGAAGTATGTGGATGTAGATTGTGATCCCGAATGGTCATGTATCTGTATTCTGTACTAGTCCCAGCATCAGGGCTCCTCACAACAACATCAGATTACAGGGTATTATGCTCCTAGATTACATGTGACTGGGCATCATTATGTGCTTATTTTCTGGGAATACAGAGTGTGAAATATCACAGACTAAACGTAAATGTTCAACTGCAAATCAGCCGCTTACTGACAATCTTTATATTTACAGGTTGTATATAGCGCCAGCATCTTATGCAGAGATTTACAATTTTTAACAATCACTATAAAACCCGACTGGTTTGTTACAGACAGACTGGGTGGCTAAGAGGGCTCTGCCCCCAGGTGTACACTCTAAAGGACACATAAGATACATATGTACATTGGTGCATAAGGGGACGGTCTATATATCACACAATGGACCAGCCAGCTTGTATGATAACAGTGCTCAGTGCTGTGTATGATCAGTCACACAGCAGTGTTACTACCAGGACTGAGGGGATATTACTATGGAGGAGACGGGGTGTATGGTAACAGTGCTCAGTTCTGTGTATAATCAGTCACACAGCAGTGTCACTACCAGGACTGAGAGGATATTAGTATGGAGAGACACATGTATGGTAACAGTGCTCAGTGCTGTGTATGATCAGTCACACAGCAGTGTTACTACCAGGACTGAGGGGATATTACTATGGAGGAGACAAGGTTCATGGTAACAGTGCTCAGTGCTGTGAGCACACTGCTCAACCTGTCTCTCTCCATAGTAATATCCCCTCAGTCCTGGTAGTAACACTGCTGTGTGACTGAGCATACACAGCACTGAGCACTTTTACCATACACCCGTCTCTCTCCATAGTAATATCTCCTCAGTCCTGGTAGTAACACTGCTGTGTGACTGATCATACACAGCACTGAGCACTGTTATCATACAAGCTGGCTGGTCCATTGTGTGATATATAGACCGTCCCCTTATGTACCAATCCCCAGTGTCCTTTAGAGTGTACGCCTGGGGGCAGAGCCCTCTTAGCCATCCAGTCTGTAACAAACCTGTCGGGTTTTATAGTGATTGTTATAAATTGTAAATCTCTGCATAAAATGCTGGCGCTATATACAACCTGTAAATATAAAGATTGTCAGTAAGCGGCTGATTTGCAGTTGAACATTTACGTTTAGTCTGTGATATTTCACACTCTGTATTCCCAGAAAATAAGCACATAATGATGCCCAGTCACATGTAATCTAGGAGCATAATACCCTGTAATCTGATGTTGTTGTGAGGAGCCCTGATGCTGGGACTAGTACAGAATACAGATAATATGACCATTCAGGATCACAATCTACATCCACGTACTTCCTCCTGGGACATTTTATGCTTTTCAGTGCAATACGGATTTTGTTGAATTGTGTACACAAATATGGGGTAGGCCACACTCCGCGTCAAACACAAACCTCTCACGTTTACCCTCCCGATGTCTCTTAATTTTGCCAAATTGCCAATATCTTTGCTTTGCACCCGACTCTGGTTGAGGCCTGGTAACACATCACGGCTTGTCATAGTCTGTATTGCATCCTGCAAGACAGAAACCTCCACTCACTATAACACGACTCTCACCTCAAAACAGAACTCCTGTCCCAGAATGCTGCTGTGTACCGGCTTCACCACCGAATCCTGACTGTGGGGAGGGAAGGGTTAGGGATTGCCGCCGCGACTTCATCCTGGTGATGATCAGTTGCTTCTCTCGGTGAGGCAGGAGCAGTTGATTTGAGAGTCCATTCGAAACTAGCTGGTAAAAAGGGGCCTTTGGAAAAAGGGTGCGTGTCTGCGTTTAGAATGGCCCTATCTTGGGATGAGTGGGGGTATGTATGCGGGTGCAGTCTTGGTGATGGCTTTGGTTAGGTTAAAATACAGACAGCCAATGTAGAGACTGACAGAGTGGAGCAGCTCTAGAGGAGCGTTTTGCAGTGCGAATCAATCTGGGTGCAGCTTCCATGATATAATGTATAGATGATCATGTGGAAGCTCAATAAGCAGAGCAATGCAATAGATTATTTCTCTAATCTCCCAGTTTAGGATAAACCTCCGATCTTGTCTCCTTGTTTCCCCGCTCTCCAGGTGACCACAGCATCGGGTACCAAGTGCTTCGCCTGCCGTTCCGCTGCGGAGCGCGACAAATGGATTGAAAACCTGCAGAGAGCTGTGAAGCCGAACAAGGTACAGAAAAGGCCTGTTTCACATGATGACGTATTTTACATAGACCACGGCAGACAGAGCATGCTGAGACTTCTAGTCCAACAATATCCGGCATGCTGCAACGTGCCTTAAGACCAAACAGATGTGCCAAAATACACCAGATATGTCTGCTCCGGTATATATTACCCATCACGTCAGTCATTGTGTGGAGTGATTGTGTCTTTTTGTCCTTATAGCAGAGCTACTGGCTGCTTATATTGTGCGTGTTCTGCTTGTATCCTCCCCGTCCATTACCAGCCCAAGACCCCAGAGCAGAGTTATCTGCACAATGCTCATTGCTTGACTCTTAATTACTTATATCTTACTGAAATCCTAACCCCCAGGAATGTGCTGGACTCTCTCCCCCCGCTCT
>WWET01008198.1:22660-33389 GCA_011038615.1 Limnodynastes dumerilii | reverse complement strand
AGTTGAAGGTGGATTGCGTGGCGGGGGTTTGTTATACAGTGACCGGGGAATCTGTTTCTTATGAAACTTTTTAGTGTTAGTAAAAGCTGAAGAAGCGTTAGGATTTCTTGTGTAATAATCGCCGTCTACGTGATAATCTGCTGTTGGCGGCCGGTCACCTCGGGATTGTTGGGTGTCCAGCATTTGCCGCAGAACATATTTTGTTACAAAATCACAAGGAAAATAATAAAAATAAATGAAAAATGGTGATTTCCGCCGGCATCGTGTACAAGAATCATTCACGTGTCTCATATCTAGTACACAACAAATATGTCATGTGGGTCATTGTCCTCCTATCACACGGTCCTCTGCATTCACAAACCGCCTCCTATTGGATGCCACGTTATTTGCTTCTATACCACGCTGCCACCTTCTTATCATACATCTCCACGTGTACAGCTCTTTCCAGTGCGCCCATTAATGTTACCCTCCATACACAGGAACACTCCTCTGTGTAAGACACGGGCCTGGAAAGTGTATTGATGCTTGTTATGGAGACAAGTTGTGATTTATTCCAATAATCTACATGTAAAGCGTCCTGTTATTGCCACTAAGGCCACGGAAGCAGCTTGTGAACTAGCCCTGCGATGATAATGACCTCTGTACACTGGGCAGCGAGTGATGGGGGTGTAGCAGAGCAGCTTTAGGCCCACGTGGGGCCGGATTTTATGCAGAGCTGTGTCTGGCCAATCAGCCTATGGCCGCAGTCTTTGGAAGCCCATTACCCAATATTCTGCTCTGTCATCACGGTAAACTGCTTGCGATAATGATAATATAGAGACCTCCGTCATGGCTGTTACTGATCAGGGTTTGCATGAGCGAGGCATTGCAGCATTTGCTGGGATTGAAGCATATTACAAGCCTCCCATGGGAATAATAGATACATAAAGGGACGTCAGGGACCACACTGGGTCTGTAGAGAAATGGCTTGTCGCTGTACACCAGATACACGAGGGGTGAGCAGTGCTGTTATCATTCAGAAATGTCCTCCGCTACAACTCAGTGTTATCAGTAAGTGTTCACTTATTGTTATGCTTATTACTGGGCTGTATTCACAACTAGTAGCTACTACACATGCAGGGATATAGGGGGCGCTCTGCTCTCCTGCATGCACAGTAGCTACTATTGGTAAATTAAGGATGTATGTCGCACAATTACAGCCCAGTACTACTATTAATCAATATTTAAGGCAGGGTCCTGAGCACAAGCAGGGATATAGGGGGCGCTCTGCTCTGCTGCATGCAAGGAAAGGCTGAGCACATGCAGGGATATAGGGGGCGCTCTGCTCTGCTGCATGCAAGGAAAGGCTGAGCACATGCAGGGATATAGGGGGCGCTCTGCTCTGCTGCATGCAAGGAAAGGCTGAGCACACGCAGGGATATAGGGGGTGCTCTGCTCTGCTGCATGCAAGGAAAGGCTAAGCACACAGGGGGGATATAGGGGGCGCTCTGCTCTGCTGCATGCAAGGAAAGGCTGAGCACACGCAGGAATATAGGGGGCGCTATGTTCTGCTGCATGCAAGGAAAGGCTGAGCACACGCAGGAATATAGGGGGCGCTCTGCTGCATGCAAGGAAAGGCTGAGCACACGCAGGAATATAGGGGGCGCTCTGCTCTGCTGCATGCAAGGAAAAGCTGAGCACAGATAGAGCTCTGCAGTCTGGATAAGGGCCATGGTGGATTAGATGGGTGGTCAGACAGCAGAACAATGGCTCTGTCATTGTCCCCCTATAGATGGTTATTGGGATACAGAAAGGAGAGAAATAAAGACACTGGCGCTGTATTGCCAAGGGGATTCTCCGTAACCATAAAAATATATATATAAAATACCAAAACTACTACTGGGTATAATCAAAATATTAAAGTGTTATATTATAACATATAAACAATATTGCACAGTGTAAAAATAGCTACTTAAAGACTACGGACGGATGAGACTCCTGTTGACCAGCGGTTATTAGAGACGGTTCGTGTCCAGTGAAGGATTCATCTCTAGACGACCGTCTCCTTTTTAGCAATTAAATAGCAAATAGCTCCAAGTTGGCATAAAGTATAAAGATACGTTGTATTACTCAATACAAAGATGAATGGGAATGAAGGATAATAGAATCAATGGCGGCTGAAAGTTTTCTGTATGAATCCCGTGGTTTCTTTAGCCGCAGAATGATGACCATTCGGGTGATATCACATCGGAAAGGAAAACCTGGAATCTCCCCGGCTCTACTACAGCAGACCCCGGTTACATTTCCAAGACCCGCTCAGCCGAAGTGTTAGACTCGGGGGCGCCGGACATCCAGTCTCCCGGAAACCATTCCATTGCGTTACGCTGTTGGGCGCCATGTTTGTGCTGATCCTTCAGTAATAAAGTGCTGTAACGTGCGACCAAACTAAAAGATAAACGATGCGTTCACAAAGTTACCACAACATGTGTCTCTGTTAGGACGTTGCTGCATTGTTATGATCTATATCTGGAATATTCTTCTCATAATAAACAGTTTGATCTTTTGATTATACCCAGTAGTAGTTTTGATATTTTGGTTATACACTTATATATATATTTTTATTGTTACGGAGAATCCTGTTGGCAATACAGCGCCAGTGTCTTTATTTCTCTCTTTTGTATCTTGCTTGGGGTGGCGCTTACCCTTTGCCAGGAGTTATTCCAGGGTAATTAATATATATATAACAGGTGTTTGTGGGTTTTTCTTTTGGTGACTGGGAAACAGTCTGCAGCTTTCCAGCGGATGTGAAACTCTTTGTCAGGGACTGGCTATGCCTGTGCTGCTGGGAGTTGTAGTGCCTGGCCTGTATCTGCTGGGTGAATGGGAATATGGCCAGGCCAGACAGCGGCCACGTGAAGCGGGTCATATGGAAGAGATTTAGATACAAGCTCGTATCATCCCAGCAAAGGAATGCAAAGTCCCTAAATCTACATCATGTGTATGAGATCATTCCTGGGGACAGCTCCCACGACAATGCACCTGGTGTGTCCAACAGAACTCCGCAACACTGTCCCTCTCCCTGCACGTAGTGCGCCTCCTCAGCTCACCCCACATTCCTTCTCCTGTGCTCCACAAATGTTCACCCTCCTCCGAGTAATCTGGGTTATGTTCTGTGTATAGAGGTAATGTGAGGCACCTCCGTGTAATCTGGGTTATGCTCTGTGTATAGAGGTAATGTGAGGCACCTCCGTGTAATCTGGGTTATGTTCTGTGTATAGAGGTAATGTGTGAGGCACCTCCGTGTAATCTGGGTTATGTTCTGAGTATAGAGGTAATGTGTGAGGCACCTCCGTGTAATCTGGGTAATGTTCTGTATATAGAGGTAATGTGAGGCACCTCCGTGTAATCTGCGTTATGTTCTGTGTATAGAGGTAATGTGTGAGGCACCTCTGTGTAATCTGGGTAATGTTCTGTGTATAGAGGTAATGTGAGGCACCTCCGTGTAATCTGCGTTATGTTCTATGTATAGAGGTAATGTGTGAGGCACCTCCATGTAATCTGGGTAATGTTCTGTGTATAGAGGTAATGTGAGGCACCTCCGTGTAATCTGCGTTATGTTCTGTGTATAGAGGTAATGTGTGAGACACCTCCATGTAATCTGGGTTATGTTCTGTGTATAGAGGTAATGTGTGAGGCACCTCCGTGTAATCTGCGTTATGTTCTGTGTATAGAGGTAATGTGTGAGACACCTCCGTGTAATCTGCGTTATGCTCTGTGTATAGAGGTAATGTGAGGCACCTCCGTGTAATCTGCGTTATGTTCTGTGTATAGAGGTAGTGTGTGAGGCACCTCCGTGTAATCTGGGTTATGTTCTGTGTATAGAGGTAATGTGAGGCACCTCCGTGTAATCTGGGTAATGCTCTGTGTATAGAGGTAATGTGAGGCACCTCCGTGTAATCTGGGTTATGATCTGTGTATAGAGGTAATGTGAGACACCTCCGTGTAATCTGGGTAATGTTCTGTGTATAGAGGTAATGTGAGGCACCTCCGTGTAATCTGGGTTATGATCTGTGTATAGAGGTAATGTGAGACACCTCCGTGTAATCTGGGTTATGTTCTGTGTATAGAGGTAATGTGAGGCACCTCCGTGTAATCTGGGTTATGTTCTGTGTATAGAGGTAATGTGAGGCACCTCCGTGTAATCTGGGTTATGTTCTGTGTATAGAGGTAATGTGAGGCACCTCCGTGTAATCTGGGTTATGTTCTGTGTATAGAGGTAATGTGAGGCACCTCCGTGTAATCTGGGTTATGCTCTATGTATAGAGGTAATGTGAGGCACCTCCGTGTAATCTGGGTTATGCTCTATGTATAGAGGTAATGTGAGGCACCTCCGTGTAATCTGGGTTATGCTCTATGTATAGAGGTAATGTGAGGCACCTCCGTGTAATCTGGGTTATGCTCTATGTATAGAGGTAATGTGAGGCACCTCCGTGTAATCTGGGTTATGCTCTATGTATAGAGGTAATGTGAGGCACCTCCGTGTAATCTGGGTTATGCTCTATGTATAGAGGTAATGTGAGGCACCTCCGTGTAATCTGGGTTATGCTCTATGTATAGAGGTAATGTGAGGCACCTCCGTGTAATCTGGGTTATGCTCTATGTATAGAGGTAATGTGAGGCACCTCCGTGTAATCTGGGTTATGCTCTATGTATAGAGGTAATGTGAGGCACCTCCGTGTAATCTGGGTTATGCTCTATGTATAGAGGTAATGTGAGGCACCTCCGTGTAATCTGGGTTATGCTCTATGTATAGAGGTAATGTGAGGCACCTCCGTGTAATCTGGGTTATGCTCTATGTATAGAGGTAATGTGAGGCACCTCCGTGTAATCTGGGTTATGCTCTATGTATAGAGGTAATGTGAGGCACCTCCGTGTAATCTGGGTTATGCTCTATGTATAGAGGTAATGTGAGGCACCTCCGTGTAATCTGGGTTATGCTCTATGTATAGAGGTAATGTGAGGCACCTCCGTGTAATCTGGGTTATGCTCTATGTATAGAGGTAATGTGAGGCACCTCCGTGTAATCTGGGTTATGCTCTATGTATAGAGGTAATGTGAGGCACCTCCGTGTAATCTGGGTTATGCTCTATGTATAGAGGTAATGTGAGGCACCTCCGTGTAATCTGGGTTATGCTCTATGTATAGAGGTAATGTGAGGCACCTCCGTGTAATCTGGGTTATGCTCTATGTATAGAGGTAATGTGAGGCACCTCCGTGTAATCTGGGTTATGCTCTATGTATAGAGGTAATGTGAGGCACCTCCGTGTAATCTGGGTTATGCTCTATGTATAGAGGTAATGTGAGGCACCTCCGTGTAATCTGGGTTATGCTCTATGTATAGAGGTAATGTGAGGCACCTCCGTGTAATCTGGGTTATGCTCTATGTATAGAGGTAATGTGAGGCACCTCCGTGTAATCTGGGTTATGCTCTATGTATAGAGGTAATGTGAGGCACCTCCGTGTAATCTGGGTTATGCTCTATGTATAGAGGTAATGTGAGGCACCTCCGTGTAATCTGGGTTATGCTCTATGTATAGAGGTAATGTGAGGCACCTCCGTGTAATCTGGGTTATGCTCTATGTATAGAGGTAATGTGAGGCACCTCCGTGTAATCTGGGTTATGCTCTATGTATAGAGGTAATGTGAGGCACCTCCGTGTAATCTGGGTTATGCTCTATGTATAGAGGTAATGTGAGGCACCTCCGTGTAATCTGGGTTATGCTCTATGTATAGAGGTAATGTGAGGCACCTCCGTGTAATCTGGGTTATGCTCTATGTATAGAGGTAATGTGAGGCACCTCCGTGTAATCTGGGTTATGCTCTATGTATAGAGGTAATGTGAGGCACCTCCGTGTAATCTGGGTTATGCTCTATGTATAGAGGTAATGTGAGGCACCTCCGTGTAATCTGGGTTATGCTCTATGTATAGAGGTAATGTGAGGCACCTCCGTGTAATCTGGGTTATGCTCTATGTATAGAGGTAATGTGAGGCACCTCCGTGTAATCTGGGTTATGCTCTATGTATAGAGGTAATGTGAGGCACCTCCGTGTAATCTGGGTTATGCTCTATGTATAGAGGTAATGTGAGGCACCTCCGTGTAATCTGGGTTATGCTCTATGTATAGAGGTAATGTGAGGCACCTCCGTGTAATCTGGGTTATGCTCTATGTATAGAGGTAATGTGAGGCACCTCCGTGTAATCTGGGTTATGCTCTATGTATAGAGGTAATGTGAGGCACCTCCGTGTAATCTGGGTTATGCTCTATGTATAGAGGTAATGTGAGGCACCTCCGTGTAATCTGGGTTATGCTCTATGTATAGAGGTAATGTGAGGCACCTCCGTGTAATCTGGGTTATGCTCTATGTATAGAGGTAATGTGAGGCACCTCCGTGTAATCTGGGTTATGCTCTATGTATAGAGGTAATGTGAGGCACCTCCGTGTAATCTGGGTTATGCTCTATGTATAGAGGTAATGTGAGGCACCTCCGTGTAATCTGGGTTATGCTCTATGTATAGAGGTAATGTGAGGCACCTCCGTGTAATCTGGGTTATGCTCTATGTATAGAGGTAATGTGAGGCACCTCCGTGTAATCTGGGTTATGCTCTATGTATAGAGGTAATGTGAGGCACCTCCGTGTAATCTGGGTTATGCTCTATGTATAGAGGTAATGTGAGGCACCTCCGTGTAATCTGGGTTATGCTCTATGTATAGAGGTAATGTGAGGCACCTCCGTGTAATCTGGGTTATGCTCTATGTATAGAGGTAATGTGAGGCACCTCCGTGTAATCTGGGTTATGCTCTATGTATAGAGGTAATGTGAGGCACCTCCGTGTAATCTGGGTTATGCTCTATGTATAGAGGTAATGTGAGGCACCTCCGTGTAATCTGGGTTATGCTCTATGTATAGAGGTAATGTGAGGCACCTCCGTGTAATCTGGGTTATGCTCTATGTATAGAGGTAATGTGAGGCACCTCCGTGTAATCTGGGTTATGCTCTATGTATAGAGGTAATGTGAGGCACCTCCGTGTAATCTGGGTTATGCTCTATGTATAGAGGTAATGTGAGGCACCTCCGTGTAATCTGGGTTATGCTCTATGTATAGAGGTAATGTGAGGCACCTCCGTGTAATCTGGGTTATGCTCTATGTATAGAGGTAATGTGAGGCACCTCCGTGTAATCTGGGTTATGCTCTATGTATAGAGGTAATGTGAGGCACCTCCGTGTAATCTGGGTTATGCTCTATGTATAGAGGTAATGTGAGGCACCTCCGTGTAATCTGGGTTATGCTCTATGTATAGAGGTAATGTGAGGCACCTCCGTGTAATCTGGGTTATGCTCTATGTATAGAGGTAATGTGAGGCACCTCCGTGTAATCTGGGTTATGCTCTATGTATAGAGGTAATGTGAGGCACCTCCGTGTAATCTGGGTTATGCTCTATGTATAGAGGTAATGTGAGGCACCTCCGTGTAATCTGGGTTATGCTCTATGTATAGAGGTAATGTGAGGCACCTCCGTGTAATCTGGGTTATGCTCTATGTATAGAGGTAATGTGAGGCACCTCCGTGTAATCTGGGTTATGCTCTATGTATAGAGGTAATGTGAGGCACCTCCGTGTAATCTGGGTTATGCTCTATGTATAGAGGTAATGTGAGGCACCTCCGTGTAATCTGGGTTATGCTCTATGTATAGAGGTAATGTGAGGCACCTCCGTGTAATCTGGGTTATGCTCTATGTATAGAGGTAATGTGAGGCACCTCCGTGTAATCTGGGTTATGCTCTATGTATAGAGGTAATGTGAGGCACCTCCGTGTAATCTGGGTTATGCTCTATGTATAGAGGTAATGTGAGGCACCTCCGTGTAATCTGGGTTATGCTCTATGTATAGAGGTAATGTGAGGCACCTCCGTGTAATCTGGGTTATGCTCTATGTATAGAGGTAATGTGAGGCACCTCCGTGTAATCTGGGTTATGCTCTATGTATAGAGGTAATGTGAGGCACCTCCGTGTAATCTGGGTTATGCTCTATGTATAGAGGTAATGTGAGGCACCTCCGTGTAATCTGGGTTATGCTCTATGTATAGAGGTAATGTGAGGCACCTCCGTGTAATCTGGGTTATGCTCTATGTATAGAGGTAATGTGAGGCACCTCCGTGTAATCTGGGTTATGCTCTATGTAAACACACATACATACATACATACATACACATACATACATACATACATACACACATACATACATACACACATACATACATACATACATACATACATACATACACATACATACACACACACACTCACACACACACACTCACACACACATACACACACATACACACACACACACAGTACTGTGTAAAAGCGTGCGCAGCATTTGCTGGTTGGGTTCTGATTAATGAGCAGACTCGTCACTCGCTCTCAGCCAGTCATTTGCAAGTCTAATGTGCCGGGACGCCATTCTTCTGGGGTTCCCGTCACATCATCACCGGCGCTCGCTAAATATTTTATCAGCCATAATGGAATTTGTCAAATCAGGGTAATTGCACAATATGTCAGCTATAAGATCTCCCAATCTGATCATTGTCACTTTGTCACGCACCATAATGACCACAGTGATTACGACCTGAGTCACCCGAATAAAGCCACATAACGGTGAAATAAGACGCTTCCCTCGCTCATAACAACGTGGCGGAACATCGGCTGTCCCTGAGGAGAGACTGAGGAGAGACTGAGCAGAGACTGAGCAGAGACTGAGGAGAGACTGAGCAGAGAGCGGTCATGCTTCTTCTGTCTGCGCCCCTGATTCCGGGTCATTATGCTTCTTCTGTCTGCGCCCCTGATTCCGGGTCATCATCTCTGTATTACTCTTGGGTGCACTGTGTATAAGCAGTTGGCGTTCTATCATTTTATGACACAGCTCCTTGGAAGCTGCTTCTCTCCTCGTCCTGGAGAAGATGAAGCTCGCCCTCGTCTTGTGTAATGTAATATAAAATATCTTCCCGCTTTCTCTACTTAGCGCGACCTTAGATTATTATCTGAAATATCCTTCTGTGAGAATTAAGAAAAAAAGTCCCCCTTATTAGGAGTTCACGTCGTAAGCCAAAAACAACATCGCCCCGTCCTTCCTATCTAGATAATGTGTAAACTACACAGACGGTGAGGTCACCACGGACTGCGCAATCCCCAAACACAGACACAACAGTCCCTGCATCCTATCTGATCTCTGTATAGTCAGTGTCTGTGTAGTGTAATATACAGGAGTAACAGTCCCTGCATCCCATCTGATCTCTGTATAGTCAGTGTCTGTGTAGTGTAATATACAGGAGTAACAGACGCAGGAATCCTTTATTCACCACCTCTGCCGTCTCCCGGTGATCGTGTCGGATCCTGTTAACATGACTCATTGTTTGGGATCTATGGGTCACCCATAGTATCCGCGACGCTCTGCCGTTCCTCGTGTGTCTCGTATGTTGGGTTCACTTGATGTTTTGCGATGTTTGGACGTTATTCTGAAATATTCTCTTAATAATCTAATTTTTCTTCTACAAGTTGCTTCAGCTTCTTCATAATCTCTTCCCGTGTCCCTGCGATGTAATAAAATGGCGTTTAGCGGAACGCCGCGCACAGTTCTGTCACTGCAGGATGGTTTAGTGGCGACACTGTGAGATATTGTCTAGTTGATGGCGGTGTATTAGTGAAGCGCGGTGAGTGATGGAGGAGAGCGCAGGCTGCTTGTGGCAGGGAATTATCCTCTCCGTCTGTCGTGATCTGTCTTTTATATAGTGCTGATGAATGGGTAACGGTCGTTATCAGGAGCCGCGTCTGTGCGATAGCGCTTCCGTCCCTCCTAATGCCGATCGTTGCTGATGAGATGACTGACACTTCCCAGGTAATAACCGGCTCTCCTGGAGAGGACGCGGCGCCCGGATGACGTCAGAGGCTTCCACTCCGTTGCGCGTGGAGAGATATCCTGACCGCCCAGGCGAAAGAGCGACCGTGGAAAGCCCTGTTGTAACAATAGGATGGCCATGGCGAGATCTCCATACAGCGGACGCTGTGAGCTCCGTAAACGCCGGCGGCTCTGGCCATGTCACTGCTCTGTGTGCGGGCAATTTGTGGTTTTATTATCACACAGAAGAAGATGGCGTTACATAACATCATCCACCATAAAGATACACCTCGGAGCAGAGACCTGCCCGCTGGCGGCCATCTTGTCTCGTTCAATGTGGCAATGTCACCTGAGAGATGGAAGCCCAGGCACAGTCCTCTCTCGGGTTACTCAGGTAGACATTTATGTCTCTATTAACCCGATGACCTTGTAATCGCTGACAAATTACCCCTCCCCGTCACTCCTCTCATCCTCCGCTGCTGGGAAACAGACAATTTGCTCTCAATTAGCGGAGCGTATGTCTGTCTGAGGAATAATGACCCTTCATCATCCTGTGCGACCTTCCGAGGCACAGATCCCATCCGTGATGTATGCTAATATAGGGGCTAGGGATGTGTATGTCCTGTGTCCTGCGTTATATGGCCTTTATAGCGCCCTCCGCTCCCCTGGAGATAACGGGAATAAAGCTTTCCGCCCGGGTGTGATTGTCACGGCTGTGTACGTTGTGTGTGTCCTGTGTCCTGCGTTATATGGCCTTGAGTGCGGTGTCCTGCGTTATATGGCCTTTGTGAATCCAG
>WWET01008197.1:23231-33424 GCA_011038615.1 Limnodynastes dumerilii | reverse complement strand
ATATATACAAGGACTAAGCAGAAGATTGGAATACTATTTCTGCCTGATCAGACATCAAAATGATACATCTATGTTGTTTGTCCCACACTTACAGTATAAGGATGTGCAACTTAATAACTTTATTGGGTTTTAGAATTGTTTATATGGACACCATTAGTGATAACCAAGGGAGTTATTTGTTAAAACTATTGATTTGAGTGGTCTGATTTCATGAATTAACATTGTATCATTTCATTATGATTTTATTTGCTTGTCTGTTTACATAAGAGTTATGTGAAATAAGAAAAAAATATATATATTGCATTTCTGTTTTTTTACGTAGTTGGGGAGCAGAGTGGGGAGATAATGGCTATGTAAAGATGAAGCGCAATGTTAACCTATGTGGTATAGCCACAGAAGCATCCTCTCTGGATATGGTACACTCCTTCCCAAGTGTCTGATCAATTGGAGAATCAACAGTAGTGTCTATAACAGCTCCTCTCTGTCTCCCTATTTTATCAAAATATATTTGCACTTTTGTACTCGAGTCTACAGCACAGCTACAATCTACATTGTCTGAAACTGTTTATAAATAAATAAAATATATATTTAAGCAAAGATAAGATGTGTATCTTTTTCTTACACACGTAGTAAATGTGCCAAGTTAAAGGTCAGAACATGTGGCTTTAAACAGATTTTTAGTTTAAACAGTTTACAGTTGGCTAGATTACTTTGTGAGGATCCATTATTTTCTCTCACTTTCTTGATTTAACCCTTTTTCCAGGTTGTATAGGGGTTTACTAGACTGCACTATTTTTGTTATATGTTTTCTATTTTTTATACAGTTATACTTGGTTAAACCTCTGCCAAGAATAGGTAAAAGTCTGCTACACATAGTGGAAATTTGCATGCATGGTGGGCCCATCTTCTGATGTCACCCATTCAATGTCCTACAGAAAGAGCGTATGACTAATCTTATGAACTGAATGGGTGACGTCGGTTCCATTTTCTGAACTCTGCAGGAAGCCAGCAGCTGTTAAATGGTAACCGAGTTTTAATGATTTACCTATGGGCTGCAATCTAGCTTCCCCACTATGTCACAAAAAAACATAATGGAAGAGAAAGCTTTAGCTGAGCCCGGCTGTACTATTATTTGTGCAGTGGATGTTTCAAGCATGAGTATCTTGACAAAATACGTACATTCAAGGGGTTTGCCAAGGGAAGTGTACAGAAGGTACGCACGCGTAAATACACTACGCGAGTAAACGTACGGCAAACGTAGTTCTGGATCTACCCCATTGTCTCTTATTGTGGCTATAGTCTACATTAAATACATAACAATTGTTACAATTTCTAAAATTAATTTAGCAAAGTCAACCACAAATATTGTATACATTTTTATTAGTGCTCAGGCTTTGTATCCACAAGCTTTATTGTGACCATTCAACAGCCACAGTCACAGCTTTTGGTGGCAACACAAACTCTGGAGAATCCCAGATAATTACTGCATGTCCTAGACTCATGACAGAGAGAGAAATCCCCTGAAAGGCTGACACAGCACAGCACTGCACTGGGGGTAGATGTGACCGTTTAGAGACAGCTTCCCAGACTGTGATGGAAAGTCAGGATGTGTCTGAGGCTGAAAGCAACACAGAGGTGATAGATCTAAGTAGGAAAGTTAAAGGGGAAGGCGTAAAGTACAATCTTTAATGTGGGGCATGTACAGTAGATCCCTATTCTGGGGACTAATAATGGTCAAATTATCTTCCATAACAGCGCTAAATATGTCCCATAAATACAATTAAGTAGGAATAAAAAGGTTTCTTATGAGAAATATAGATTATATGGCCCAATATAAAGCTCTTTAATCTTCCTTAATTGTGCTCACATCCCTTGTAATTGGGCTCTATATCACATAAGTACAATTAGACATACCAGCCTCATTTCAGAAGTGTGCATTCGCCAGCTGAGGTTTGCTTCATGTTCTTCTGAGTATGGGCAGAACTGAGGAGCACTCATTCACATCCCATTAGGACCAGAATGTAACTTGAGCGGCACATAGAGGATGTACAAATAAGGGCACGCTCATGCAAATACACCCAGTCATGAGCTGAAGGGAGATGTAAAAACCAATGTTTATGTTAAAACATTTGCACCACACTCCGGTCGTGTCTAAGCCCAGGTGGGTGACACTACTATTTCTGAGCTGTACATGTAATGTTGGTGCTGCAAACGCACTACTATAGTTTTATAATTGCTGCTGGTGAATGGTTCTGTTCTGCGCTTGCATCCAGGTCTGGAAGGGCCACCTACTGGTTGGTGCAGTATAAACAGGATTAGACAAAACATTAAGATGAAGTAGATGGATTTCAAAAGTTGGCATGTTTGGATATTTGTGGTGTTTTCCTTTTTAAATGTACATTCATTTGTTTGCTATATATGTGTGCCCTGCAATAAGCTGCAGCAGAAGATGCTGAAACCTAAGTTTATGTTAATAATTTTTCTGTAGTTAACAGCTGAGGCAGCTTTATTGTTTTAAGTCTTTGTTTGTCAATGGTACTAAATTGTCAGAAAGCGGGAACCATGCCTGATAACTTTACTACCTAGTGGTTGAGGATCCTAGGCTGTATCCTATTTAGCATATTCCTAAATTCAAATCTGGCTTTAACTTACAAGCCTCCTGTATATATCACATGTGTTATTCTACTGTTATTATTATCCAACATAATATAGAAAACTAGTAATGTAACTTTAGCTAAATTTCCGGAGAGTCATGGTTTTTCTGAAATAAAAACACTAAAATGATAAAGTCACAGCTATAAGACTATGCACTAGGGTGGCTGACACCTATCATTACCCTAGAGGGTCAGCCTCTAGAGGGTCAGCCAACAACCTCTAAGACAAGTACAAACACAAGGGAACAAATTGGGTAAAAGATAAGGAGCACCACAGGGATACAATGTAAAACTACCTTGCGTTATTTTTGGTCTCACCAAATCACCCTGTCTTCTACATGACCTCTGCACCTGTGGACGTCCCATTCTAAATTTGAGTCAAAGTTTTGAGCTTACAGAATTACATAAGTGGATTGCATGATCTGTAGACTTCATCCTAACGTTCAAAGGTATCCACAGCTGGTATCAACAGCCTTACCCAATTTCCATTTACAAATAAAGCAAGCATCAACTGAAAATAAATGTGCTGCTACAAGCTCTGACATTTACCTTTTGTCTAAACAAAAGGTATTCTAATAGTCTTCTTAATCGCCTCATTCCTTAAACTATATACAAAAGGTATGTATAGATAGTAGTGTAGTTAGGACAGCGCTTATATCAGAGTTCTTATATTGCAGCTGACACCTCCAGGTACCTCCATGATTTTGTTTCTGTTACTGTGGCCTGTAAATGCAAAATACCATTTACAGGCCACAGTAACAGAAACAAAATCATATGTGAGGGATACTTTGGAAGTTATACAAATATTAAAAGAGGTGGAGTGGGAGGATGGATATCTGCTAGTGACACCTGTATCAAGCATGAAGATGGAATAAAGGCAATTGAGGAAATGCTAGA
This sequence comes from Limnodynastes dumerilii, assembly GCA_011038615.1. Classification (NCBI taxonomy): domain Eukaryota; kingdom Metazoa; phylum Chordata; class Amphibia; order Anura; family Limnodynastidae; genus Limnodynastes; species Limnodynastes dumerilii. The sequence goes on along the minus strand of WWET01008197.1, from coordinate 29,873 downwards.
TAGTGAAGATAGTTCTTTCAAAAATTTTATATTAGATGGCATCAGATTCATTTTATATAACAATTATTTTTATTTTGACAATGGATTTTATAAACAGCGCACTGGGATGGCGATGGGGGCGAAATTCGCCCCCAGTTACGCAAATATTTTTATGGCGTACTGGGAGAAAGAAAGAGTATGGAAACAGCACCCGTGGAGAGAATATCTCCAAAAATGGATTAGATATATAGACGATGTGCTATTTATATGGTCAGGCCCAGCAGAAGCCCTGTAAAAATTTTGTGAATACTTAAATGAAAATGACAAAAATATCAAATTAACCTTTGAGATCAGTGAAAGACATGTAAATTATTTGGATCTCACCATCTTCACAAAAGAGGGTAACCTATGCACAAAAAACTTTGTTAAGCCAACGGACAGTAATTCCTATTTAAATGAGGAAAGCTGTCATCACACAAGATGGCTTAGGAATGTTCCAAAAAATTAATTTAAAAGAATTAAAAGAAATTGTACGATAGATGAGGATTTTGTCATGCAAGCTAATGAAATGAAAAGTCTTTTTGTGGAAAAAGGATATAAGGAACCCTTCCTATTAAAACAATAAAAGAAGTGGAGGATATTAATAGGGAAGATCTTCTGAAAAGAAAGGGGTTACTATGATTACCCAATTTAACAGTCATCACAAAACATTAGAGGGCATTTTTAAAAAACATTGGACACTATTAAGGGAAGACCCCATACTAAATAAATATCTAACAGAGAATCCTAAATTTATCTACACAAGAGCACCTAACATAGGTAGTAAAATAGTTAGAAGTGCTCTGAAGGAAGATAAATGTATGTCTAAAATTACTACAGTAGGGTTTCACAGATGCAGGACGTGTAGTACCTGCAGAACCCATATAAACCAGACCAGTAAAACCACATCATTTGAGTCAACAATCACTAAAGAAGTGTTTCAAATAAAAAACTTTATAACATGTCACAGTACCAACGTGATATACTTAATGGAATGCAAGTGTAAAAAACAATATGTAGGACAGACATCACGTGCACTGAAAGTAAGGTGGGCTGAACACTTGAGGAACATAAAAAATGGATTTAAAAATCACTCAGTGTCAGCCCATTTTAAAACAACTCACTCCTGTTCCTATAAATCAATAAAGAACATTATAAGAATAGATAAAGTTGAATTAAATTGGAGAGAGTGCAATATGGCAGAAACCCTTGCAAAGAAAGAAATGGAATGGATTTTTAAATTAAAAACATTGGAGCCATATGGACTCAACTCTGATTTTGAGTTAAAATGGTTTTTATAATGGTTTTATAAGGGTTTTATTGAGAGTCTGTGTTATTATATTTTTACTGTATATCCCGGATGTGCTGTAACAAATTATGTCATTATTTATTATTAACCTGGTTTTAGTAGTTTTAAGGGTTTTTAAATATTTTTTAAATATTTTTTAAATATTTAAATATGAAATAGTGTAATTATAACTTTAGATTGACTTGTGTCATATGGAGGTATTTTACACTTAATTTTATATAAATGTTTTCTTTTAAAATGATGGAGAACAACGTTATATGTTTTTAGGATGCTGTCTAAATAGATCTTCAAATCCATTCTAGTATTATTGGAGATATTAGAACGCAGCCCCATGAAACTATATGATACAAATTGTATATGATGTTATTGATCCGATTTTAATAATTGCAAGTATACAAAAGACAAAATAATTAGAAATACATATGTATGAAGGAGGAGTTGAGATACTCTATATAAAGCCTATTAATGAGTGCAACGAAAGCTTTGAGAAAGATCTGAGCACTGGATTGAAACGCGTTGGAGGAGGTCTGCACAAAGTGCATTAAATGCTTTTATGAGGACGGTAACAGCCCTCAACTGCATCTGTGAGTAGAACTCACTGTTTTTACTTTGTTTCCATTTAATAAAAGTTACCTGCACCATAGGCGGTGTTTATCTCTTTCTTTCCCCCTTCAATTAACCGGAACGTGGTGGGTCAAAGGTTGCATATACCGGACTACACGTGGAGAGAGAGAGACAGAGCACACGCGCGGGGGACAACAAGGAGACAATGAAAAAGACGCAGAGGGACTCACAATCTCTTTCATACATTTGGTATATAAACTGCTTAACTGTAAGTGACTTTATTTTTATGGCTGCGACAAGAAGATCGGAAGATTAGAAAGAAGGACTTTTGAAGGTTTTTCATATCTGTTTCTGTTTTCCTGTATTTTATGTTAGCGCTCTCACCCAAGGTACCTCTATCATATATACAAAATGATTTAAAAGTGGTGTTAAAAATGTGTACTTAATTGTTACCAGTTGGGGTGTATATATTTTTTGTGGTCTTACATACATAAAAGATACACTCGCAAAGAAAATGAGCACAACATTGATATGAGCTGCACATGTTGATAAAGGCTTTTTGCGTCCTTCTGCTGTTTTCATCCTTATTATTGTGATCAGGATTTTAGTATAGGTCAAGACAATGAATACTGAAGTTAATATTATGATGCATGAGTTACTGACAAAGTCAACAATAACATTGAGAGAGGTGTCTGCACAAGCCAAGTGTAAAAGTGGAGACAAGTCAAAGTCAAAAGATGATATATAGCATTTGATTCACAAAACGGAAGCAAAGATACTAATATCAGTTTGGTTATAGGACTCATGAAGACACAACCAACATCCAAAAACAAGATACTTGCAACATGTAGGAATCATGATAGTAGCATATTTACGAGGGTTGCAAATTGCCATGTAGCGATCATAAGCCATAACTGTCAATAGGTAATTCTCAGTTATCCCCATAGAATGCAGTGGGGGCAGGGTGATATTTGCATATATAATACTTGACAAGGCTATTGAATGCCATACAATACTAACCAGTGGTCGAAGTGTAAATTTAGAAGGGGCAGTATAAAAATATAGAAATAACAGAAGTGAATGGAGATTTATAGCTTTTTTATTAAACCAATGAGAGAAGTGACTGTATGGCATACCCCCGTATACCCCCTCACTTCCAGCCCTGATACTAACTTCATCCTAGTGACTGCCATACAATCCACACTACATCTTAGAGACTGCAGAACAATACAGACTAGATCTTAGGGCCACACCATACAGACATTATTGTAGTGAACCCAACCTATCTTTTTAAAACCTCTCATATAATGGCTTTACTCCTTTGTGTGTGAATGACGCTGATGTGACCTTAGGTCATGCCAATGACACAATCACACTGAAGGAAACTACAGGTACTGTATGAGTCTAAGTGGACAGTGGTCGTCCTCTGATGGGATGTACAGACTTTCTGCTGCTTCTGATAGGCAACGGTGCAGCAGTGCCAGAAAGCCTTTACAGCCCAATGGAGGACAGCAGGGACTGAAAGTCGAAGATCATAATCAGCGTGTTGGTCAGGTCTGGCCGGGTGGTAAGCTAAAATAGCCGGGTGGAGCACCCGGCTAAAAGGGCCAGGGGAGAACACTGGAATGAAAGAAATACATCTGAAGCAGACAAAAGTTAAATTTAATGCAGACTTTACCAACCCAAAATATGACCAATATTTGAGGAATAAGTACAGCAGTGTAACATATATCAAGAAAAGACATAACTCCTGCAAACAAATACATTGGTGTGTGGAGATCTGAGTCAATCCATATCACCACAGTTAATGTAATATTTCCAGCAATTATTTTTAACAGCAATGTTAATACATCGGTCAGGTGAGCCACCGATCACAGGGTACATGTTATGCATCTAGAAATATTTAGGTTTATTTATGCAAGGAAAAACTTCTAATAAGTTGAAAGACATACAAAACAGACGAGGGTAGGAAGAGAGGGGAGGAGGTGGGGGAGAAAGAGGGGAGGAAGTGGGGTAGGGGTTACACCTATTGAGCAAGCATATTGAAATTTGTGAGCAAGACCTGACGTGAAGTGACCCCTTGGCACCTTATTATATCCACCTACACTAGTGTCTATACCGGCATTACCAGACCTATTACCTCATAACCGTTAGGTACTCAGGTGTCAGTTGGAATTCCAGCCAGCGGAACCAGACAGCTACGTATGTTTGATATCTCGTGGGGGCAGGCAGCAAGAGATCGTCCATAGATTCATACCAGTCAATCCTGGTGAACCAGTCTCTCATGGTTTGGGGAGAAGGGGACTTCCAGCGCAGGGGGATAACAGCTCTTGCTGTGTTAGCTAGATGGCGAAGAAGGGACTTCTTGTACGCTGTTACAGGTGTGTCTAGATAAGATAACAACCAAAATGCTGGCCCATCAGGGACATCCTACCCCAGTATATTTCCAGCAATTATAAGAAGATAAGCCAAAAGCAAAAGTATAATAAATATCTGATGCAGTGATATCAAGCTTGAAAATCCCAGTATAACAAACTCAGTAATTGTTTTATTTATTGTGATACTTATACCTGCAGGTATTACAGACATTGCAATATTGGAATGAGGAAATTATATAATCTTTTCTTGTTTAAAGAAATTTAATATGGGAGAAAATAAACTGTTGTCTTTCCTTGCAGGTAAAATAGAACTATATAGCACTGCGAGATTGGAGCAGGCAGAAATTCAATTTCGCCAGTTACACCAATTTAGCAATGGTGTAACATCCTGTCAAGAGAATACATGCATTATCAATGAAATACATTCACTTAATTATTTTAATATACTTTTCATATTAATTGATTACATTTCATCTGAAAGTATGCATTTCATAAAGTAGTAAATCTGAATTATGCAGACTCATTCCAAAGTTATTTCTTTGAACATTTATGTTTGCCTATGTTTCTATGCTTTATGATAATGTACCATTGTCTGTACTTGAATAATTGAATAGTGGTTGATATGTGATACCAGGCTTAAACTTTCCATAAATCCTTGCTTCTTTCTAAAAGCGCTGTTTCCAGTCTTTTGCTTTTTTCTGCCTTTTTGAGGATATCTCAGATTATTTACATGTTAACCACGCTAAAAAAAACTTTATATTGGTGTACTTGTAAGGCCATTAGAGGTACCATTGTTCAATGAGTGCAAACTTGAAGAAGAAGAAGAAGAAGCCGCTTAGGATCCAGGTTCACGTGGTGATCTAGGTTATGTTCATTAGAGGACCAAAACAAACCAAACATTTTTCCACTGCTAAAGACTGAACTCAGTGCAGATATAGATCCTCAACTTGTTTCTTAGTCCCAGTGATCCAAATAACATAATGGGCCGGATCCAGAACTACGTCCGTCTATGGTCTTTTAGACTGCTTATACGCATTTGCAGTAGCTATTGTTCATTGAATTACGTCCGTCTATGGAAGACGGACGTAGTTCTGGATCTACCCCAATGTCACTACCTTTTCCCGACCATCAACCTTTATTTCCTCCTGTCTACGCAATATTGCCGTTTATAGGCTTAATATTAGAAAGTTGGATATCCTGAGCAGCCTTTGCACACAACAGAAAACAGCTGAAGCAAATACCCTATAAAATACTAAAACCCTTATGGGATTTAATTATTAATTTTAACATTTGTTGAGGAGGCTTTCCCAATACTTATTAGCAGGTTCAGATAGTAGAGGAATGGGGTTCTGCTCCACCTTGATGTCCCAATTATCACAAATTATTACCATTCCTAAAACCACCTGAACTGAAAAATGTATATAAAAACAAGAGAAAGTGTCCCAGCACTCTTACCATTAACCAGCTACTAACTGGACCATTCCATCTTTAAAAAAAATTCAGAAAGATTAGTTACATACATTATCAAACATCATAAGCTACCAGCATCAAAAATACAAATGGGTATAAAAAAATTATAAGCTGATCCAGAGCAGGTGCTTAAAAGGCTTGGGTAGTTTCTGGCTGTGGTGCCTCCTAAGGTAGGTTAGCTCTCAATTTAAAAATATATGATATATGACCCAATATAGGGACACTTGCGCATGTGCAGTACATGCAGTCCTGCATTGGAACACAGCTGTGCAAATGAGATTTGCATGGTGAGTGGGTATGGGCATGCTAATCAGACAGTAAGAGCTTCGGGCACTGAGTTTGGTACAGAAGGAGTGCCTTGTTCTTCTGTAGGATAAAAAAAATCTATAAGTTAGTCTCTAATGCAGAGGCTAAAGTACGGAATCTGCACATGGTTGAGGCTAACACAGTAGAACAGTTTAAACATGCTTGGGATAAATATAAGAATATCCAAAATTTTCAACTACATTAAGGGTAAATAGGGTCTAGGGTCAGTATAGTTTTAAATAAACAACTGAGCAGACTGGATGGGCCATGTGGCTCTTATCTGCTGTCACTTTCTATGTTTCTATATTTCGATTTGGTCCTTTAACTGTAAATACGCCATAAAAGTTTAAATATGCCTACAGGTTAATGTTAATTATAATAAGAAAAATTCTATAAAGTTCTGTAAAATTTATACAGTATATAATCCATAATATGCTGCAGGGAAGTTTTGACATAACATTACAGACATTGGGCCTGATCCAGAGCTACGGCCGACGTCGCTAGTACGCCCGGGCTAGTTGCCCGGCGTCACTATGGAAACGCCCGATCATAGATCGGGCGTCCATAGTAGCGCCGTAGGGACGCTGGAGGGGACGT
>WWET01008197.1:0-23090 GCA_011038615.1 Limnodynastes dumerilii | reverse complement strand
GGCCCCTTCCTTATGCCGGCTGAAGTTAGGGTAGCCTTCAGCCGGCGTAAGGAAGGGGCCATACGCCCGCACAGGAGGAGTGCCAGGGGGAGGCAGCGATGTAACGCTGAGCGTTAGCACGCTCAGCGCTACATCGTACCTCTGGATCAGGCCCATGGTTCCAAAATTGAAAAAAACATTGTTGTATGTGTGAGTCAAAAACGAAAAAAATTAAGGCTCATCTTGAGAAAAATGCTAGGATTTTATATAATGAGGATGTATGTGTGTGCGTGTATGTGTATATGTGTGTGTGTGTGTGTGTGTGTGTGTGTGTATATATATATATATATGTGTGTGTGTGTGTGTGTGTGTGTGTGTGTGTGTGTGTGTGTGTGTGTAACTAACTTGTACAATTAAATTTTTGCAGATTAGCCCAATGATAGAATAAATACTACTATTAAATGATTAAGTCTTTATTTATACATTTTTCTAGCTTCTTAATTTGCCCAAGCAGTGATTCCCCAAGCAAAACATAAGGTACTTGGGGATGTAATCAAATAAATTGTACTCCTGATCATACTCAACAATTCATTAATAAATGCCCAATGACCATGAACCATGAACATTAGGGAAAAGAAAAACATTTGTGCCTGAAATGTACATAATCAATTGTTGAGGAATATTTATTAAGTAACAAAAAGCCATACATACAGGCAGGCAGGGGTTCAACCAAGAGCCAAGTGTTCACTGGAGCCCCTGATGGTGGTAACAGGCTTTGCTGCAGGTTCACAGCAGTTCGCGACCCAAGACCACAACCCCTGCTAACTGAGGTCTAGAAACATAGCAGAAATAGTACGGCACCAGCCGACAATACAAGAGAAACACAAGGAGCACAATTTCACTGGATGGTAAAAAGTGAACTACATGCCAGATGTTAATAGCACAGACACACACCAGATGACAATAGGTGGAACTACAAGTTTAGGTAGAAACAGCACAGATTCACACACCAGATGAAAATAGGTGGTGCTATAGAAATTAATAAAACACTGAAACTCCACAAGAGAGTACACAAATATAAATAGGGAAGGACTAACAACAATGGAGGGAAGCATCAAATGGAGATTGGATGAAAACCCCAATACAAGGCAGGGGTGAGGCAAGGAGCAGGCACAACAGCAAGAAGATCTAAAAATCACAAAGCACAAGGAAAAGATCTGGCAGAAGAAAATGGAAATCAGTGTGGACTGCTAATACCTACCACTCCTATTGTATTTATACTCTGACTGACTTCTTATATTCTTATTAATTACCTTACTCCCATTTTGCTTATTACTATTATTTATTTCTTTATTCATTTATATTATTTACTACATTTATTTCATAGTGTATAGACAGATGAATCCAAGCGCTCAGTTTTCGAGTGAAACGGGAGAGAGCTGCAATATGCACTGAGAAAAATATACAGCCCCAAATTCTATATAACAATAACAGTAGAAAGACAAGTTACCATACGTAACTAAATCAGTGCTACGCTCATCAACCTAAATCACTTCTTATCACAGTATTAGTCCATTGAGTCAGTTCAGATGAGTAAATGAGATAGAATGGCAGAGAAATGATAAATGGGATTTGTGGAATAAACAACCACAGTCCGTTTCGTTACCAGGATAAATATTCAGTTCAGGGTCAATGTTAATTGGTAAGGCAGGAGATCCAAAAGGTGTGAGAGAAGCTGTTGTAGATGCACTCACCACCATTCATGTGCTGGTTATGATGTCCCTATAGCGGTACTTTCAATATGCGGTGTTCATGGGGTGTTAGTTCTGTCGATGCAGGCGTTTGTTTCTATGGAGAAACGTTGCTCTCAAGTGTTCAAATTAAACTTTGCTTTTTTCCTCCGTGTGTTAAATGGAGCTGCAGATGTTCTGTCTTCTTTTCATACTATCCTCCTGGTGGGATCCTTCGCCTCGGTTCTGGGCCATCAGAGGGGGGTGGGGGTCAGGTGTAGAGAGATAAGGAAAAAACACCAAATCTGGTGCAGATAAACTTAAACGGATGTAGCGATCAGAATAAGTAATGCAATATACTCACATGTAGTGAAGACATTGGGGTAGATCCAGAATTACGTGTGCAATACGTTTCCACGTGTAACGTATTTTCGCACGCGTATGTTCTATACACTCCCCTAGGCACACCCCTTGAATGTACGTAATTCACCGAGTTCCGCTTCCCAAACCCTACCTTTACGCCCATACTGTACACTTTACATACAAACCTCCACATACTTCACGTAAAACGAACGTATTGTTGACTCACGTAAAATTGGCACGCCCACACGTAAGTATTTACCTGACAATTACGTGAATGGCCCACATACGTTCACAATTACGCTACGTTAATGAGCGTATTTTCTATGGTGCGCATGCGCAGTACTTAGAAATAGTCGATTTTACGTCTCCACCACGCGTAAATTCGCTGCGATGCGTTGTTCTGGATCAGGCCCATTGTCACAAATGTCAAATAGAGTTTTATTGATAAAATCAATTGCAAATATGTCACCAACGCATTTTGTCTGCATATCAGATTTCCTCAGGTTGTGATAAGGTGAATTACAAAGGGTCTATTTATAGGGGATGGGTGGTGCTAGAAAAAACTCTTTTAAATGATTTGTGCTGAAAATTACACATTAATATTCAACAAAGTACATAACAATAAAGTGTTAACCACTGCTTGTGGAAAAAGCTATCTTGAGTGTGGATATTTATTGTATTGTTAGTTTAGACTCACTTGTATTACTTGATGGAGTGGCTGGGTAGAAAATTAAATTATTTTATTAAGAATCAAAGAAATGCCACCAGCTCGAAGTCTATGTTTCATCCATCAGGACATAATGTTTTCAAATTATATATCCATCTACTCTGGGCCTTATTTAATATTTTATTTGTGTCTCCTCCTCTCCAGTTTTTTTCAATTTCTTTTTTTACATGAAAATTCAGATTTTCAGGATTTTGGTTGTGTATTTTTTGGAAATGGTTGGAGAGGCTATGTGATGCGACTCTTCCCCCCTTAAAATGTTCCTGATGTGTTCTTGGACTCTTACTTTAATTTTTCTTGTGGTTCTTCCCACATACTTTAGACCGCAAGGGCATGTGATCAGATGTATCACATTTGTGCTATTACAGGTTGTCATCCCCTTAATTTTGTATGTCCCGTTGGGTCTATTAAAATCAGTTGAGGGGCGTGTACTGTTTTTGTGGGTAGTTTTGCAGGCTTTACATTGCCCACAATGATAAAAACCTTTCTTCTTGTTGTCTAGCCAAAGTTGTCTTTTTGCCTTTAGTTCACTTGTTACAAGTCTATTTTTTAGATTAGGTGCCCTTCTGAAAATTACTTGTGGTCTTTCAGGCATGAGATTTTTCAAGTCTGCATCTTCAGTCAGAATATGCCAGTGTTTTCGAGGATTTTTTTAATGTGATATGCTGAATTAGAATATTCAGTGATGAATGGTATATCTAGAGTAGATGTTTCATTTTTGTTTTCATTGTTTTTCATGTTACTTTCTATCTATTGCTTTCACATCATCTATGTCACGGAGGTTCGCGGCAGACGCCGCACTTACCCGCTCCACAGTCTGCCTGCGCCTGTCCCTCCCGGTGGTCCCGCATTCTCGGCCGTCGGAGGCTGTCACTGGTACTGTGACAGCCTCTAAGCTCACCCTCTTCCCTTGTGGGTTCTGGCGCCAAACTCTGCGGTGCTCCTGTCCGTGTGCATGAGGGGGAGCTGCTCCACAGCAGCCATATTGGAGACCTTAAGGGGTGTCTCCCAGGGGTACCAGCCAAAATCTCGCCTAGGGCACCAAATTGGCTAGGGTCGGCCCCTCCTAAGGTCACGTGACCGTCATTAGACTGCAGAGCGCGCACCGCGGAGGAGAGAGCTGGAAGAGACACAGGAAAGCCCGAGACCTCGCAAGACCCCGCACCTCCTGGGTAGCGTCGACACTCGTCCGCTGACGCCATCAGCAAATGCCGCGAGAGCCAGCCAGGACACACCGAGACTGCTACAACGCCAGACAAGCTCCTATCCACTGCATTCCCTTCAAGACGCATGCAAGGTGAGTGCACCACCTCCCCTGCTCCTGTCTGCATTCCACCCGTTTACTGCGCTGGGCGCACGCCGCTCTCTGTGCTTCATTCCAGCAGAAACAACGGACCAGCTAGCAGCTGAGCGCCTGACGACCATCACCCGCAAACATTTGCTATATGCTTAATACCGAGACGCCTGAGGGGACAGAATCAATTACCTAAAGATTTCACTACATGCAATACAGCAAGACACAAAAAACCTTATTTTGGACCCTGCATCCCACTCCAGCTACTGATCCCTTCGCCTACAAACTCCTTGAGTGCTTAGCCTACCTGTTACGGGCACCCAGGTCCCACACCGGGGCACGGAGTCTAACTGGGATCCGGTCTTCGCTAGAGCCTCTAATGGTGAGGATAGTCTGGACTGCAAGGACTCAGCAGGTCATGGCCCCCGGTGACAGTCCCTGGAGTTACTTGGCAGGCCGCTAACAGGAGCAGGAACCCAGGCGTACAACACACGTACTGATATGGTAGAAACCAGAGATGAGTGATAAGAATGATGAGGGGAACTATTGACAAACAGGATGGAGTAGACCTCCTTATAGGTATGCTCTGAGTAAGGCCAGACATAAAGCAAGTGTACTGACAGGACAGAGACCAGAGGTAAGTAACAGGTACAGAGAGAGAGGCTGAAGAGTCTATCAGGAAGAACTGGCCTATCTTAATGTTAAGCCCTGAGTGAGACAGACCCCCACAGGGGTACGAGGGAGCAGGGAAAGTAGCTGGAAAGCGGGGAACTACTGGGGTAACATAGAAACATAGAAAGTGATGGCAGATAAGAGCCACATGGCCCATCTAGTCTGCCCATTTGTTTATTGAAAACTATACTGACCCTAGACCCTATTTACCCTCAATTTGGGTTACAATTTTGGATACCCTTATATTTATCCCAAGCATGTTTAAATTGTTCTACTGTATTGGCCTCAACCACCTCAGATGGGAGAATATTCCATTTATCTATTACCCTTTCAGTGAAGTAATTTTTCCGCACATTTCCTTTGAATCTACCACCCTCCAGTTTATATCCATGCCCTCGTGTTCTGTTACACCTTTTCTTTTGAAAAATGGTGCACTCTAAACACAGCACACAAACTCTAGCAGATGACAAACACAGAATGGAGCTGGATACACTGAGAGTTGCTGGAGTGAACTCTAAACACAGCACACACACTCTGGCAGATAACAAACACAGAATGTGGCTCGGAAATACAGAGAGCTGCTGGAGTAAACTCTACAGACAACACACACAATCTGGTAGATGACAAACACAGAATGGGGCTGGAGACAGATAACCGCGGCTTAAACACCGAGAGACAGTGAGCGAGGCTGACAGCCCTCACCGAAATGAGAAACCGCCAGCGTGCGCAAATACACAGGCGGACAAACAGAACACCACAAGGACCAGGAGAAGGAAAGGGTAACAAAGGTAATGGGAGAACAGCAGATGCCAAAAGAAGCACGAGGCACATGATTCAAAACAGAAGGCTAGACGCAGGAAACCAGACGTTATCACCGGTGGTGAGGATCACATGGGGAAAGCAGAGTTACTCTGACAGCATGTAACACTACCAGCGTCTCATCAGCTACTTCACTGACAATTCTCTCCTGGGCCCTCTCTGATTTCCGGCCCCTCGTTTCCACTGAGACCATCTCTGCTTCCACACCTAGCTCATCCTCCCCCTTCTCCACTCTCTGTTGGTATCTCTGAGGGCTCTGTCGTTGGCCTGCTTCTCTTCTCCCTCTACACCTCCTCGCTGGGTAACCTCATTAGCACCTTCGGTTTCAATTACCACCCTTACGTGTTTGACACCCAAATTTACCTCTACTCCCCTAACCTCAGCCCTCTCTTCTGTCTAAGATTTCTGAGTGACTTCCATCCCTAGGCACATGGATGACAAAATGCTTCCTCAAGCTGAATATGAACAAAACATTGTGTGTGTGTGTGTGTCCGGAATTTACAGTCCAAGTATTCTAGTTAGGTGTGGCCAAATCCATATGTAAGTCACGCGTTGAGCCCCACAAGCCGCCCCCATTTTTAGGAACCTAATTTCAAGATTACCATAGGGCTTCCTTAAGTAATTGTGTGTATTTTCCTTCTTAAGAAGGAAAATATGCACAGAGATCCCTCCCCTAAGCCTTACCTGGCTCATTTAAATACCTGCCCCCACCCACTCTTCTTAAAACTGACTTGAGGCTGCCATGGCACATCTCTTTTTACTTTAATAACTGTGAGTGGTCTTTAAAGACTGGCAACTGCATGTACTCAATCTTTGTACCTAAGTGGTACGTAGATTACATGATTAACCTACTACGCATGTGTAGTAGGTTCATTCTTAAATATACGCACCTAAGAAGTCGGACATTCTTAGGTGTGAATACGGTCCTGTATGTGCAGTGTCTTCATGTTGGGACTTCTATCTTCAGTGGCAAGGAACAACACTGGTGGTACCAGTGGGCAAAATATATATTATGTAGAAGAGTGTGTGTGTTTGTGTGTATGTATGTGTGTGTGTGTGTGTGTGTGTGTGTGTGAGTGTGTGTGTGTGTGTGTGTGTGTGTGTGTGTGTGTGTTCGCGTGTATGTATGTATGTATGTATGTGTGTGTGTGTGTATTTGTGTGTGTGTGTGTATGTATGCGTGTGTGTGAGTGAGTGTGTGTGTCGTGTGTGTGAGTGTGTGTGTGTGTGTGTGTGTGTGTAAGCAAAAAACAAAGCAAATTAAGCCGTGACTTTCTAAATCATATTTAAAGCACAAAAATGTCCCATAATGTGTCAATAATAACCGAAATAATAAAAAAGAAATAAAGTGTATATAACTTTTTATCCTCAACATCTCATAGGAAACTTTATCAATGAATTAGTTAAAAAAAAGTAATAGCGAAAAAAGTATGGGCAAAATTATGAAACATCCCTCAGAAACAAGAAATAATAACTAAACCTTATGACAAAGGAAGAAGCATTGCGATTCAGGATTAAGGGAATTACAACAAAGAGTGATGTAGACTTTTAGTGGAAAATGATACTTATGAGAAGTAAAGAATGACTCATCCAAGAAAATAAAGACAGAATTAGAAAAAAAGGTCAATTGTTTCGATAACATTTCCTCCTTATAATTATCCATAACATACTGGTTTTCTATATTCTTCCTAAGGTACACAAATCCCCGAGTACACCCCAGGGAGAATTAAAGTCTCTGGGGTTAATTCCTTCAAAGCTAATTTATTAGAAATCAATTATTTTTTCTTGCAACTTCCTATGGTGAACATCAGATCCTATTTGAAAGATACAGACCATACAATCATACATAGAAACATAAAATGGCAAATAAGAGCCACATGGCCCTTTCAGTCTGCTAAGTTGTTTATTTAAAACTATTCTGACCCTAGATCCTATTTTACTTTCAATTTAGTTTGAGATTTAGGATATCCTTACATTTATTCTAAGCATATTATTAGAAAATTGATAAGACAGAGGATGTTAATTCCCTGTACTTCATTATCAACCACAGGACAGAAGTTGAGGCAGTAAGATGGGCCTTAGAAGTTTCAGATTTAAAAGCAGAAGCAAAACAATTTATTACTGAAGGGATAGAATTAATCTTAAAATCATTTTCTGGATTAATGGTGACTTCTTTTTAGAGAAAACAGGGACAGCAACAGGAACCAAATTCGCTCACAGCTGCTCCAATATATTTATGGCGTTTTGGGTGGAACACTAGGTATACAATCACCCTCTGGAAACACATCTGAAAACTTACCATTGGTACTGTAATCAGTATAAGAAATCAGTTATTATAAAATCGTCATATGTTAGTTCATAAATGCTTTTTAACAGCTGATCCTAATTGCTTATCAGCAATAGCCAGAGCTCACACTTTAATCAAAATACATATCCGTAAATTTAATCTTCAGCTTTAGTAGACATACATTTTATACAATCCAGTAGTCAGTTCAAAGATATCAGTGTATATCCAAAGATTAGACTGAGTACATTTTTACATATATGCTTTTTATCTTGACTTCAGCCAACCCTGGCTTTGGCAGCAATCACTTGGGAGTATTGCACAATCCCACAGTTACACTGCTGATCTCAAAACGTAAGCAGCGCTTGCCTTGATAATATTACACATACCTGTATTTATATCTCTTATGGAAATGTACCAGACTCTTCAAACTTAACAATATCACTGTACTAATATTGCCTGGCCCATTTCCATAATGTGAAGTTATATAGAATTTTAGAGATTGATTATTAAACGTATATTATTAAACGTATAATATTCAAGTATCCAATATATACTATATCCCTTAACACTTGCTGAGTTGTATTTATCTTGGAGGACAGATCTCCTGAGTTCGCTCGGTACAAACAGACGGTCCACCGGCTTTTGACTAGGAGCTTGACTCTGGACAGCCTATAGTTGAGTGAAGAGATCCTGGGTAAGACCGACCACGATAGAAGTTGACGGAATGATGGGCAAGGGTGGGGGGGTGGGACCATGCTCAGGTAGGAATGAACAGGACAGGGCATCTGCTCTATGATTGAGTGATCCGAGTCTGTAGGAAATCACAAAATTAAATCGTGTAAAGAACAGTGCCCAGCGGGCTTGACGAGGGTTTAACCATTTGGCTGACTCAATATAGGCTAGGTTCTTATGATCAGTTAAAACCGTCACGGTATGCAAAGACCCCTTGAGCCAGTGTCTTCATTCTTCGAATGCCAATTTAACGGCCAGCAGTTCCCGGTTTCCAACATCATGATTTTTCTCCGACTGAGAAAATTGTCTAGAGAAAAAGGCACATGGGTACCATTTGGAGTCTTCAGGATCTTTCTGTGAAAGTACTGCTCCAGCCCCCACATCAGACGCGTCCACCTCGATGATAAAGGGTAGTTCAGGATTGGGATGGTGAAGAATGGGGGCGGTAGTAAAGGCTTGTTTGAGTGCCTTGAAAGATTGAATGGCTTGTTTGGGCCACCTAGCCGTGTCCGCATTTTTACGGGTGAGAGCAGAAATGGGAGCCATCAGGAGAGAGAACGACTGGATAAAGCCCCGATAATAGTTAGAGAAACCCATAAATCTCTGGATCGCCTTCAAGTCGGTCAGTTGTTTCCACTCCAGAATGGCTTTGACTTTATCCGGATCCAAGGCAAAGCCGTGAGGAGTGATGATATAACCAAGGAATTACCTGAATACCTTGAATACCTTAGACACTTCAAATTCGCATTTCTCGAATTTAGCGTAGAGTTTAGATTCACGAAGACGAGAGTCGGACATCGTAGCCATGTCCAGTCGGACATGGCTACGATGCTCCTCTAGGGAGGGGGAGAAAATCAAGATGTCGTCAAGGTAGACCATTACGAATTTTCTAAGGAATTCCCGTAATACATCGTTAATGAAGTCTTGGAATATTGCTGGAGCATTACAGAGACCAAAGGGCATCACCAAGTATTTGTAGTGGCCAGACTGGGTATTGAATGCTGTCTTCCATTCGTCCCCCTCCATAATGTGGATTAAGTTATAAGCTCCACAGAGGTCAATCTTGATGTAGATGACTGCATCCTTCAGTTGGTTGAACAGGTCAGCAATGAGAGGAATCAGGTAAGTATTTTTTACCGTTATACGATTCAGAGCACGGTAATCTATACATGGTCTTAGAGACCCATCTTTTTTTGAGGCAAAAAAAAACCTGGCACCAACAGGAGATTTGGAGGGTCGGATGAACCCTTTTATGAGGTTTTCCTGTATGTAATCCTCAGTTGCGGTGTATTGGGGTCTGGAGAGGGTGAACAATCTGCCCTTGGGTAGATGAGCTCCGGCGACCAGATCGATGGTGCAGTCATATGGTCTGTGAGGAGGCAGAACTTCTGAATCCTTCTTTGAAAATAAGTACGTGAAGTCCGCGTATTGTGGGGGAAGTTCCTCTAGGGATATTTGACCCGTATAGGATGGGATAAACAAGACTCCTCACATGCCTTGCCCCATTGAAGAATCTCTCCCTTAGTCCAGTCGATGCATAGGTTATGCTGCTGTAACCAGGGATAGCCGAGAACTAGCTTAACAGATGAGCAAGGGGTAATCAGGAACTCCAACCAACAATCTTAAGGGTGCAGAAATGTGATGGATTAGCCCTTCTGCCAAAGGTTGACCATCTAATCCAAGGGCAGAAACTGGAGTAGCGAGTTCTTCCATACAGATGCCCAAGGAATGGACAAGATCCGAGTCCAGGAAGTTTCCGGAAGCGCTGCTGTCCACAAAGGCAGACAGTAACTTCTCCTGATCGCCAATGACCAGTTGGACAGAAACAATTAACGCATTATTAGAGGATATAAAATGAGTACCCAGCCAAACTTCCTCAACATTCGACTGGGTTAAGCATTTCCCGGCAGATTCTGTTTCTTTGGGCATGCATCAGCCCTATGGGCCTTACCTCCACAGTACAGGCACAAGCCTAGGTTCCGCCGACGGGCTTTCTCTTCTTTAGAGAGTCTATAGGCCTCAATCTGCATGGGCTCATCCAGCGGTTGGGCATCTTGAGGAACATAAACTGGAGCAAAAGAGGATTGCGGCTCCCTTTCCATGCGACGTTCCTTGAGGCGGCGATCCATCTTAATAGCCAGCCGCATTAGGTCATTAAGGGTTTCGGCAGTGGGAAATTGAACAAGGGCGTCCTTAACTTGGTCAGACAACCCTATTCGGAACTGGCTGCGAAGAGCTGGATCGTTCTACCCGCAGTCGTTAGCCCAACGGCGGAATTCTGCACTGTATTCCTCGGCAGAGCGTCTGCCCTGGCGGAGTGCTCAGAGTTTGGCCTCAGCGGTGGCAATTCTGTTGGGGTCCTCATAAAGTAAACCCAGCGCATCAAGGAAGGCGTCAACAGATTGGAGTGCTGGATCTTCCGGAGGAATATCAAATGCCCAAGCTTGTGGATCGCCCTGGAGAAGAGATAACACAAGTCCCAACTTTTGCTGTTCTATCCCAGAGGCATTGGGACGAAGTTGGAAGCACAGCTTGCAATTTTGCTTGAATAAATGGAACTGAGAGCGATCACCAGTGAAGCGGTCTGGGAGATTCACCTTAACATCAGTTACAGCAACTAAGGGGGCTGGAGCTTGGACATGTGCTGGAGCAGCTGAGGCTTGCATGGCCGCAATGACTTCATCCTGACTGTTGACCTTTTCTGTAAGAGCATGTACCATCGTTGATCGCTTCTGCTGTGGTCATGTTTATATGGCCGGTTATAATGTTACGACACTCCGGGTTTACCTGGCAGAGAACCGGAGTGGTCGTGAAGAAGATGGTAGACTGGAGTGGCGCCCCGGGTTTACCTCGGAGAGAACCAAGGCGGCCACAGAAGAGAGAGAGGTAGTGACCGAGTAGACTGCCGGGGCAGAGCCAGAGCCAGAGCCCCTGATGGTGGGGATGGATTTGGCTGTGCCCCAATAGCCTGGACGTGCCCCGTTGAATGTGACTCGAGGAAGAGAAAAAGAAACCTGCAGTGAACACCAGACTGAAGAGAAGGGAACAGTAAGGAAAGTGGGAATAGAGTCAGTCCGGAAGGGACCGGACTGCAACGAACTATGATCAACACGGAACCAGGCACGGCGGACGGAAGATGGTTCACAGGACAGGACAAGATGGACTAGGGCTCGCACACTCACAGGCATATAGCGGGACCCCCGAAAGGGTAACATAGACTAGCACTCCAGGTAAGGTTAGGTATGGGAGGTAGGTGAACACAAGAAGGAGGGAGAACCAGGGCAGGATAAACGCTAGGAAAACAAGGGCAAGGACTGAGCAAGGTAAATGGGCAAGCAACTGACAATTCATTAGGCAAGCACAAGGCAAGGCACTAGGCACACAAGAAATATAGCAAGTCACAGGTCTGACAAGCAGAGACTATACCCGGCGCCAGAACTGTGCAAATGAAAGTATTAAATAGGAGGAAGTAAGATCCCATTGGCCAGAGCAGAGACCAAGCCCCCTGGTGATGATGCGTCCCCCTAGCGACAGGGAACGCAGAAATGGCGGCAGACATGTGAGACGCGCGCTTAAAGCAGAAGCGGCGCCCACGTGTGGTAACCAGGATGCCGCAGCTAAGGAGGCCGTCGGGCAGGGGAATCCCCGGAGCGTCTAACAGAGGAAGCCGCGGCAGAGGTAAGAACTGCTGCGGCCGTCGTAACAATCACTGAGTGTGTATGAGTCTTCTTACTCTCCTGTCGACCGTAACTACAGGAGCAGATTACCCAGATTCCAGAGGGGTGTAAAGCCTCTCTACCCTGACAATAAGAAATATAAATATGGGTCTGTGCAATATTATGAAGGGAAGTGCTGTTTAAGTAAAATTATAGAATCAGCATAGTGGAGACAAATTGGAGAAACAATAATACCAAGGAAGCCCTAGCCAAAAAGAAATGGAATTTATTTGCTGAAACGCCACTACAGCACTAGTACACACATTTCCTTCCTCCATGTTGCTACTTACAACCAAATTTTTTTCCATCTTCACTTTGTATCCATCAGATAGGTCATACACCTACTTCAAGTTCTCCCCACAGTTGGACCAGTAGTAGCTGGGTCTCCACACTTTTTCTGCATCTTTATTATTGATACTTAATTACTTACAATCTTGCACATCATCACTTTCTCACAGGGGGTATGTGTGGAATGATATAACGGACCCGATTCAATTCGCTTTGCACACCGCGTTATTTGCAGTGCAAGGCAAATCTTGCAAATTTATTTTGTGGATTTTTATGCACACCCCATAGAGGTGCCAATAAATATCCGCAAATTTTAGATAACGTAAAAAACAGTAAAAAGCACACTGCAAACTTATTACCATCTTCACAGCATGATTAGACTTTAAATATTATTATGGATATTCAATCTTCACACACGCCACTCCTTTCCTCTATATAAACACACTACTGGATTGTAATTGGTAATTTAGGGTCCTCTTGTTTATATACTTTTGGATACAATCCTAAGCCCGTATTCAGACCGCATTTACGCAATCTAAGAAAAAGATACGTAGATTACGTAAAAAAATACTACGCATGCGCAGTAGTAAACATCTCTAAACACCGGACATATATCCTATACGTCCGGTACTCTGAATACGGGCTCTAGTTATGATTGTGATGGTGATATAACGTCACAGCAGATCCGTTAAGGGATTTTCTCACTTTTCTATTATTACTACATTGGTATTAATGTTTAACCACATATTCTCATTTTGTACATCTTCAAATTTTCACAGGGAATATTAGTGGCTCCACACAAGCAGAAATATATCTTAGTTGTTCACAGTAAACATGGGATGATACATCAAGACCTACACTGCCTATTACCCTCAGTGCTGTGTAAATAGAAATTCATTTTTTTAAAATATACTGTAGGTATGCAATTATGTATCCTTGACTTCCTTGTTTCCCTATTTCCGTTATAATTGGCTCATTATAGAACAATTTTGTAGGTTAAATATTGCTTAGAAAATCAAGGCTTGCTTTGCTTTATTTTTACTCATTGAATTTAAATATGATTTTGAATCCTTTGTGATTACAGACATTGAGTAGATCCAGAATTATGTTTGCCGTATGTTTATTCGCGAAGCGTATTTTCGTGTGCGTACCTTCTATACACTCCCCTAGGCACACCCCTTGAACATACGTATTTTGTCAAGATACGCTTTCCAAACCCTACCTTAACTTTTGCCAACGTAACCGATGTGATTCGCTCACATACGTATAGGCAACACGTATTTACGCAGCTAAGCACACCCATAATGTACACTTTAAATACAAACCCCCGCCTACATAACGTATTTCAGACGTATTTTGGCCAAACGTAAAATTGGCACGCCCACACGTAAGTATTTACGTGACACATACGTTAATGGCCCATACGTTCACATTTACGCTACATTACGATGCGTATTTTCTATGGCGCGCATGCGCAGTACTTACTTAAAGGCGATTTTACGTCTCCGCCACGCGTAAATTCGCTCACAAGCGTTGTTCTGGATCTGGGCCATTGTGGTATCATAATCAGGTAGTTTGGATGTGATTTTACAGAGCACACTGTTGGTATTGCTGATAATTTTATTATAGCAGAATGATGTCATAGAATATAAATAATCAGAGATCCTCTAAACCCCTTCTAAGCTCCCAAGTTATTTTTCTTGTGAAAGAGGTACTTGCTATGAGCACACTACTCACTAAAAGACAGTTCATTTTTTAAAGATTTAAAGATTTATTTGATTTTATTACTGATATGGAATAAAAAAATCTTTATTGGAAATCAATTGTCAAAGCATATTTTAATCCATATTTTTCAGTTCTCTCTATCCAAAAGAAACGCTCTGATCTGTCTAGGCAGGGGCGTTTTAAGAAGTGAGGGGGCCCTTGTGCAGGATTTGCACATGCCCCCCCTTCCCTTACCTGAGACAGGACTGTCCCGATTCACGGACCGAAAAGGGGTGGGGCTTACAGCGAGTTTGCTAAAATGACTAGCAATTGGGATTATTGTTTTTCATGTACAATGGTATTTTGTGGCAACCTACTGCATACAGCTTTTTGTTTCTAAGTGTATTAAAAAAAATGCAGACAAATGTGTTAAACGAAAAAAAATTTATTTGACAATAACTCAAGTGATGCAACATATATCTACACTACAAAGTGTTAACAGATACTTACAATCAATCCAAGCAGAATATATATATATGATTAAATCTACACAAAATGGGCCTGATCCAGAACTACGCTTCGAAGCGATGTTACGCGTGGCAGAGACGTAAAATCGCTGTTTAGAACACACTGCGCATGCGCACCATAGACAATACGCACATTCACATAGCATAATTGTGAATGTATGGGCCATTCACGTATTTGTCACGTAAATACTTACGTGTGGGCGTGCCACTTTTACGTGACACAACAATACGTTCCAATTACGTGAAGTAGGTGGAGGTTTGTATTTAAAATGTACAGTATGGGCGTGCTAAGCGGCGTACGTTCACGTAGTCTATACGTCCGTTAGCAGACGTACGCTGTTACATGTGAAAAAGTTAAGGTAGGGTTTGGGAAGCATATCTTGACAAAATACGTCCGTGCAAGGGGTGTGCCGAGGGGAGTGTAGCGAATTTACGCGCACGAAAATACGCTACTCGAATAAACGTACGGCACACGTAGTTCTGGATCTACCCCAATGTTCCTAAATGCCTGTAAAGTTTTGTCTCATTGACAAGTTCAGCTAAACCTATCAAAATGCAAACACTCACAATCAGGAAGTGACCTGCATTTATATAGTGCCTATGGGCCGGATTTAGAGCTCCGGCCGCAATGCAATTAAGGCCGGAGTTCCGCGAAAAGTGCTACTGCGCATGCGCAGTAATTTTGGAACGTAATCTACGTTACTTCTTACAACGTAGATTGCGTACACGCGGTTTTAAAGACCGCGTGTACGCAATCTATGTTGCAAGAATTAACGTAGATTACCTTCCAAAATTACTGTGCATGCGCAGTAGCACTTTTCGCAGAACTCCGGCCTCAATTGTATTGCGGCCGGAGCTCTGAATCCGGCCCTATGTGAACTATTGCAATTTTAAAGCAAACACTGGCATATTTAAGCCTTAATAACTATTTTAATACAAATTTTGGTAAATTATGGTGAGTTTAACACAACATTTCTGCAATTTAAATCGCCAGACATCATAGTTTAAAAATCGCTACTTAAATTCGCCCCTTAGTAAATCCAGCAAGTTTCAAAACTAATGGAGATTAGCCCCTTAGTAGATCCAGTCCCAGATGTCTTTCATTAGTAAATAAAACATTCTAGTAAACAGGATTTCCAATATAAACATAATTATATAAAAATATAAATATAAACATAGTTACACACATATAATTGATGTAATAAAGTAAAATTCCATGGATATATCAAACTCCTGGACCAATAATCCTGGGTGCTAGTGCTGAAGGCTTATTCTAAAACAATTATGAAAAACTGTCCTTTGCACTGTAAACAACGGGGGATGATATTCTTTTGCTGCCCATAAACCCTACATCTGGAATTTCTTCCGTAACATCCCCTTGCCTACATCAGATCTCATATCTGAATTAGATCGGGGTCTTTCCATGCATATTTTCAAAAAGTTATTCAGTTAGATCTCCCAATCTCCCAATCATATAAAACATCTTAGCAAAGAGTAAAAAACATTTTAACAATCCAAGTAACCTAATAAGCTGTAATTCATATATTCATATATGTAATTTTTCTATATATTAGTGGAGGGTCTTTAGTCCGGCATCCTAAAATTGTGATCTTGGGTCCTCATGCTAGTAGACTTATTATGAAGAAACATGAAAATCTTCCACTGCAAAAATAAATAAAAAACAAGGGTCCCCTCTTTGCTGCCCATAAAACAAATATCAGGAGATCTTTCCCATAGGGTCTTATGTCTAAGTCTTTCAATACCTCTTTTTTTTTTTTTTTAAAGAGACCAGTAATTCATCAGATAGTTATCAAAAAAAGATCATAAAAAACATGTTCAAACTTTGTTCCTATCCCAACAAAAAAGTGAATTCATTCTCAATGCAAACATCATTCCAGATAAGTTCAAACATTTTCAAATGAGAAATATAAAACCACTCAAACACTCCAATCTACTCCACATAAAACTTCAGTATGTGTAAAAATACCTAATGCGTTGGAGCTGGCAAGTAGTAAAATTGATAGTACCAAAATAAACGGATAAGAATATAAACATATAAAAATATAGGCTTTAAAAATATAACAGCGGCCGGCATAGAATAATGCATAAATAGATGCATTAGTAGATCCCACAAGAAATTTATTTCACATCCTTAAAAACCTCCAAAGGGAGGTAGACACAGAATGCAAGTAAAAATAAAAATATATATAAACTTTAATGCAACACATATAAATATGAAAAAGTCTATTGACAACTTCTGTGATACACCACGCTGGCTGGGAAGGTAGCGCAACAAGAGCCTGAGCAGCTCCAAATGGAGTCTACGACCTCAGTAGAAGGCAGCGGTGAAACAGGGGGAGATCAGAAACAGAGGCACAGAGCAGTGACATATTTCAGGTGGGAAGCCTTTTATCAAGTAATTCTCTGTCAGTGTACATTTGAATAAATGTACCTACATATGGTTTATTTATTGTTTTTTTTGTCTTTTTATCATCCATATATGTATCACCTTAGAAGGGATCTCTCAGTAAAAAAGACATCACAACCACCAACACTGGAATAATAGTTTAGAATATATACCATTGACGGTTATTTATATTCCAATTACGGATACTTAGAATTTACAAACAGATTGTATGTGGGGCACAAAGGACAGTTCAAAGTCAAGTATAACACCTAGTCAGCGAGCTTGAGGCGTAGGGAATATTTCAGTGCTAGTAACAGAAATAGAGAGACCGGGTGGGTAATTTTTGTTGGCAGGAGGAAATATAAATAGCTCTGTTTCTGAAAGACTGAGTTTGAGATGGCGGGAGGATATCCAGGATAAAATGGCAGAAAGACATTGAGTTACCATGAAGGCGGAGATAGACATGCTAATGATGGCACAGGGCAGGGGGAAGCCATGTTACGATCAGGTATGCGATCGTAAGACCGTAAAAGTTAAGGTAGGACTCTGGAGACCTAAGTGTCCAGGTTTACTACCGAGAGTGGGGAGTGCAGGGGGCGTGCACTCCCCGCTCCGACAACGGCGTAATGACCTTGGGTGCCCGTAAGGTGCCCATAGGTCTGCATTTGGCCCATTGTCTCTAAACCTATGTCATGCAGTATATTCCTATACTAAAATTCTACAGCTAGAGTCATGAAAAATAATTTGACTTCCATTCAATCTTCTATAAGAGGTTCAACAAATAAGTTGAATCCCGTATATAGGACTTGAGTTTTTGACTATAGGCTGAAGATGAAAATCTGTGAAATGTCGTATAAAATTCTTTATTCATTAATTGTCTTGAGATCTCTTTTAAATAATCTACCCTGTTCTGCAAAACAATTCCACCTCCCATAACTGCACTTCTAATAACAATGGACCAGATCCTGATCTACGGTCGCCTTACGGGCGCCCGAGGTCATTACGGCCGGCATTGTTGCGGTGAGTGCACGTCCATGCAGGGATATATCTTTGAATTGCTTATTGCACACAGATACTGACCAGCTCTAATATCACACTGTTATTTAGTCTTGGGATAGGAAACATCACCTCTCAACTCTAATACTGTTTGCAACAGATGAAATATGACTCCCTTGCAATCAACATGGTTTATCCCAGGAGTAACTAATTTTAAGCACAAGATGAGGACTGTATTTAATTTTAGCATTGTCACTTTATGGGCCCATATTCTGTAATTGTGTATTTGTTTATGTTAATAAAATGTATTTTATATAGTTACATTTTATCCAGTGCTATATAGTTTTGAGAATATTTTTATGTAATTGTTTTAAGGCTTTTCTTCTTTAGTTAACTGGACTAGTTAGCGTCCACTATATGTGCTTATGAAGCAGCACCAGAGTCAGGCGGGTGCAAGTCAGTACACTTAGATTTATAATGCTTGTGGTTTATTGATGAAAATCATATACAACTTGCTTGTGGACACACTTAACCAAAATGACCCACATAACACATTGAACTAAAGGTTGTGTGTGTCCAAATGTGTACAGCTCATCATTGAGCATATTTAAGCGCAATTTGTTTCTACACAAGCTTAGTACTACAAGAGCATTCAAATAAATGATAAACTACCGTGTACACAAAATGCTACATGAGGCCTTAACTGTCCTTATTTACCCTCTTGTCATTCTACCACTCTACCAACATCATCATCTATTAATTGATTCACTATTTCACTATATTATGCAGAATCAGTTTCAAACTCTTTAAACCATATACCACTCAATTTATAACATATCCAACACTGCTCAATCCCCTGCATTTCCATTCACAATTTTTAGCTACATACTATCCTTAACCAATCACTGCTACCTCACCTGGGGCCTGATCCAGCGCTACGAAAATTCGCACGACGGGCGAATGCGAACGTACGCTCGGGCGTATCAACCTACACGCCCCTAGCACTCCCATAGTAAAGTCCCTGCTTACGGCGGCTATACCCTACACTGGGTACGACCGTCGGCCGTACGAAAATTCGCAGAAAATACGCTGAGAAAATACGCTTAGCACGCCCATACTGTACAATTTAAATGGCTATCCCCGCCTCCCTGTAGTAAAACGGGCGCCCAGCCGACCATCGTAAAAAAAATACGCCCAGCGAGCGAAAAATACGCTAACGATACGCCCGCTATTCGCTCATGACGCTCGGGCGACCGGAAGCTGTCATACTGGGCATGCGCATTGCGAATTTTTTGCCGAAAATTCGCATACGCTCGTCGTACGCTCGCTTGCGAGCGTTGCTCTGGATCAGGCCCCTGTACTCTTATTCCCTTGTTCTATTTCATGTACAATATTAGTGAAAATCAGATTCCTTTATGAAAATGTACAATGATATCGCCCCAGTAATATTTACATTTGAAAAAAAAGTTACATAATAAATGAAAAAATTAACGTGACATTTTATGAAACTTTTTCAGAGGTCTGTACACCTAATATGAAAGGTGACTTCAAATAAAAATAGGTGGTTACACAAATTTGTATCACAATAATCCAATAACTAATTCCTTTTTAATTTAGTAGATTATAGTAGATTTTATTGACCTACTGTAAAAAAAAAACGTAATGACATACTAATCACTTATCTTATTACGATTCTGTATTCAGTTATCTGATTGCTCAGTGAACAGTACTGTTTATCATTAAAGATATAATATTGATAACATTATAGATAACCTTTAAAGGTGTATATATAGTTTTGTTCATCTATAGCTTTAACAATCAATGCTGATCCCAAATCATTCAGGTTAGTACGATGGTAAAATGATTGTACTTTTCTGCCTGGCTGAGATTCAGCATAGCAGATCATGTTAGGCGAATACTTTCAGATCATTTTCGTTTATCAGATGTCACATTTTCCCATGAAATTGTTTGTTTTCATTGACACAAGTTTAGGAGAATATAATATACCACTCGAATATTTCTATAAAGGGATTTGTTTTAGTTTTTTTTAACTATAGTATAGCATTTTAAAAAAGACAGATGAGACAATGTACATTATACATTATAACGATTATTAAGGACTTAATTCAACTTCAAATGGTAATATTTGTGCCATATTATATAGCAATAAATTTATCTTGAACTAAATAAATGTAACACTATGTGATTAACATAGTTGATCTCCATCAACACTCCCTCCCGTCCCCTCCGCTCTGCTGGTGACCGTTGCCTCAACTACAACCTGATAACTACCTCTCACTCCCGCATCCAAGACTTCTCCTGGGCCGCCTCTCTCCATTGGAACAACCTACCACATCTTATCAGGCAATCCAGTATCCTCCAATCCTTCAAACGCTCCCTCAAAACCCACTTCTTCAGGTTAGCCTGCCCTTCCTCCAACTAAACTTACCTGCCCTCCCCATCTATATCACTGTGTCTCCTGTTTATTTGCCCTCTCTCACTTATCATGTTAGCTCTTATGAGCGGGGCCCTCCTCCCTCCTGTCATCACCCCTCTACCCTATCCTCATTAATTCCCATCTTTTTCTCTCTACTGTCTATCTCTCTCCTTATTCATCTGCTCCTACACACACATCCAGCATCTTTATTTTCCTTACATATTGTTCTGCTTTTTTTTGTACTGTATTTTAATTTAGCTTTGTACATGTATTGTATTCCTTATTCATGTTAGTATGCCCTCTGTTAATTATTGTATGAATTGTTATGTAACTATTTTCTTTGCTATTGCTTCTGTACAGCGCTGCGAGTACTGCGTGGCACCTTACAAATAAACGTTAATAATAATAATAACATTGACCAATCTTCAAATCAATAAAAGTTTACTTTTAATTACTACAAACATGACAATAAATACTGTTATGCATTTTTACGTCAGTTACTAGCATGTTGGATAAGCAATTGTTTGCTTTTTTGGCCATAGTGATATCTGCCTTTGCCTCTCATTTCCTTGAACATGAATGGAATGCAAAACATGGTAATATACAACATTATCAGTGGCGTATCTACCATGGGTGCAGAGTGTGCAGTGCACACGGGCCCCCGCAGACAAGGGGGCCGCCCGTGGCACTCACCCTGCACCCAATGGAAGATCCCAGTACCAACTATTTCTGTACAAACGGTGACGGTCTCCAGCAGCCTTCCGTTCCCAGATCCCAGTACCACCTATTTCTGTACAACCGGTGACGGTCTCCAGCAGCCTTCCGCTCCCAACAGTGCACTGCGCGCGGGTGTCACATGGGGATGTCAGGCGTGCGTGCACTGCGCAGCCTCATTCTCCTCTTCTGTTTGCAGAGCGTGAGGCTGCGCCGTGCACTGTTGGGAATGGAAGACTGCTGGAGACCGTCTCCGTTTGTATAGATATGGATGGGGTTGAGAAGAAGAAGAGGGGGGGCCCGTCTTGGGAGGAGGGGGGACCGTCTGAGGAGGAAGAGGGGGGGGCCATGTGGGGGTCTGCATACGGGCCCCTTCATTTCTAGAAATGCCCCTGAACATTATTATTCTTTGTTGCTCTTTATTATAAGAAAGTCTTAAACTCAAATTCATCTTTTTAATAACCATTGGAACAGATCCAGGCTCACCATTTATGATCGTTTTCACCTCTCTGCTGGAAGTCTTTCAACCGGTTGGAGGGAGTGCTATATGTACAGCTTGTATGCATGGTTGTTACACAGCAGCGTAATGGCTGCTGCAGCGTCTCTCCCCGCGGCCCGGCTTACCTTCTCTCTGACGGCGCGTGCAGGGGAATCCCCAGCCGACGGTCTCCTTCACTACAGCGTCCCTAGTTACCTTCAACAGTGCGGCTTCCCTGTTAGCGCGCGCTCTGCTGCAGCATGTGATTTTATACCTGTAGACTTGCTTCCTTGGCGGGGAGGGCTCTATTTCCATCAGCCTATCAGGAGTTTCCCCAAGAGTTATAAGGGTCTCCCTGTCCTCATTTTGGCGCCGGTTATAGCGTCTGTTTGTCAGCCTGTGACCTGCTTCTCTTATCACTAGAGCCTTTGCCTTTGTGCTCTGTGCCATTGCTTATTAAGTGCCCCAGTCTCTGCCTTGTTTACCCAGTCCTGCTTACCCTTTGTATACCTCTTGCGCTCTCCCTTCCACCTTAGTGTACCCACCTTCCCAGGTTACCTTATCCTTCCCTGTTTGCATGTACATGTTCCCCTCCGGGGAGCCCCAGCTTCTTGCGTGACTGTGAGAGTGTTAGCCCCTATTTGTTTGGTTTGTCCTGTTTGGTCCGGTTTGTCTTTACCCCGTCTGTGGCGTCACGTTTCCTGGTTTCTGTTGTCCGTCGCCGATCAGAACCTTCTGATCTGCCTTTTACCCTCTTTACCTTTGCTCCTACCTTTACTTACCTATCTCCTCCTTCTGACGTTCTGCTCATCTCCCGAGTAATCTCTCTTGGGTTGTGCTCCTGACGGATTCCTACCTGCTCCAGTCTATCCCCAGATCCGACTAAAGTGGCATCTGAGTTCTGGATCTGGTCATATGAACTTAATTTAGTTATATTCAGTTATCCAAACTGTGGATTGCGTATATGCGGTGGAAACGATACGCAGATTACGTACAATAGCTACTACGCATGCGCAGTAGCTACTGTTTATTGAACTACGTCCGTCTATGGAAGACGGACGTAGTTCTGGATCCGGCTCTGTGTTCTGTAATAATTATTGAAACTACAGTTAAGTATCAGCAGCTATCAGCAGTCACCTACTAATTCATCTATACATATAAATCATAAGTGAAACCCAAAACGACAGCCTGATTGTTAAGGGGTGAGTGACCCTGGCACTCCG